>CAUG01000350.1:94363-115700 GCA_000442785.1 Papiliotrema flavescens NRRL Y-50378
GTCACCAGCGGATTCCTTCTTGTCGCTCATGCTTGCAATATCTGCTTGGTTGTAGGATGGTGCGGTGATCGTAATGTGTGGAGGAAGAGTTGCATTTGTACTCTGACTCACCAGCAGTAAGGCTGCTCCCAGTAGTGCAGCGGTGCCTTTGGTCCTCCATTAAGATGCACCACAGGAGAGGACTCGCAAGGGAGAAGAGACACTCGCGCGTTTCAATCACGCAATCAATGCCCCACTGCCATGAAGGGGTGCCTTGTCACCCATGTCCTTTGTATACCTGCTGATCGAGCTTGCAAGGTTCTATCTGGCCATCATCGGGAACCTCTCTCTATCGAGCACAAAGCGTCAGTAGACAACGCATTCTGTACGAGAGGTCCATTGTGACTAGACCCCTTCTCAAACCATTTGCTCTAGAGGCTTAAACTACCAAATACAGCGCAGAAGTTG
This sequence comes from Papiliotrema flavescens NRRL Y-50378, assembly GCA_000442785.1. Classification (NCBI taxonomy): domain Eukaryota; kingdom Fungi; phylum Basidiomycota; class Tremellomycetes; order Tremellales; family Rhynchogastremaceae; genus Papiliotrema; species Papiliotrema flavescens. Next base: position 94,811 of record CAUG01000350.1, read on the forward strand.
GGTAACGCTACAAGCGTAGATGTGTTACCCGCCGAGGACAGGTAGATATAGCACGAATGCAGCTTCGTGACCTATACATGGCGGGACCACTCGTGATAGCACGGCAGCCCGGATCTTTACCTCACATGCCACATACAGTACAGTGGCAGATCATGATTGATTCTTGCCACACCCGTTCCCGTCGCGACGTGTTTTGGGGACTGATATTCACACGAAGCGCGTTGTTGTGCTACTTGTCACGTTGTTCCGAACGAATGCTGCCTGCATAAAGCTGGCAGGGCGCCAAGGGGAAGCCGCTGGCAAAACCTTGCTGCCTAGACAAGAATCGTTGATCCCAAGTAATGCGCACAGGCCATATTCAGTCTGGTCACTGGTATTCAAGCGTTCCCGAGGGCAAGTATGCACGTCCGCATTTGAAGTGAAGACGAACGGCTCGACACCAGCTCCTGATGACATGCATCTTCCCCCTGAAGTACGCCCGACCGACAAACCATCCTCTCTCAGTACCATTGCGCGTCGGCGATCGCCGTCACAGGCGAAGGAGTTTTCTACAAGCCTGTGTGCGTGCGTACCCGATCCTGGAATCTGCACTACCAATGCATTCCTTCTCGTCCTCTTTTCTGACAGTCCTCGAGCCAATCCTCGGTTGCCCGATTAGCGTCCCAGTGAGACCGATGTTGCTGACGGCGGCTGTCAGTCAGCTTCGCTCACTTCACGCGTGGCAAAGAAGTGCTCGCTACAGGCCACTGACTTGGTTTCGTAGTACATCGCCGTGTTCAGGTCCTTCTTCGAGATGGTGAGCAAGGGTCGCACTTGTGACACACTCGTCTGTTGTGTCGCAGATTCTTGCCCACCTTTGCGCGCCAAAAACGTCACCGTATCGGCGTCGTTTTGCGGGGTGGCAACTGTGCCAGTTCGGCTGGAGGACCTCATGGGTCGCGAGGGGGGACAAGGGGACTTGAAGTCAAGGTGCAGCAAGCCTGCTTTGTCTAAATTACGAGTCGATGTCAGCTATTAACAATCACATGCCTGCATTTATCGGTGTAGAAAACAGCTGGAACACCGAGACGTCCAGCAAATGCAGCGGACCTTGAAGCGACGAGGGCTCCACCACCGCTTTGCAAGCCACAAGACCCTTGGGGCGTTGACCCAACACTTGCGGTCTCCCAGTGATCATGTCAGCTGGCGGGAAGGCCACCGTCTATGGGTTCGAAAGGAAGGTTCGCCAGAGGGCTGGTCGGGTGCAGGTGGTCGGCCGGAGAGCGAGACCAAGCCGAACCAGGCGTAGCCCGCGCTGAGTGACCGGATTGTTCCGAAGCTTTGGCGTCTCACAAGTTTCGCCAATGGGCGTTTACGAAGAGCACACCACCACGATGCGACAGATTGACCGCAAGTGGCTCAGAATCGTCATCAGCGGCGGCCGAGCTCTCAACAGAAAGACTATATGAGGCCTCGCGTATCGATTCTCGTGGCACCTCCGACTCGTTCACTGTTCCTCCCGTCGCGCTCCATGACAGTTCAGACCCCGGAGTAGCCTCTGGGGACCTTGAGAAAGACTCAAGGCCTTCGAGAACGCCTGGAGCTGGTAATCCTGGCATGCTCTTCCTCGTTCTCTTCGTACATTTGCATCATCTGTGCGTGTCTGCAAGTTAGCGGCGTCCCATGCGCCGTCCACCTGTCTGAATGAAGGTGACGGACGCCTGGGTCGAGGCTCACAGAGAAACAGATTTCCCCTTTTTGTTCGCTCAATCGGGTACTTGCTCCCTCTCCCTCTCCCTCTCTTCCTCCCTCCCTCGCTACAGTCTCCCCGGGGATCACACAGATCACACAACTCACAGATCATCATGACTACCATCATCCCAGCCTCGTGAACACATAACTCGTTTATACCACTTACACTACCACTACAGCTTACGTACTCGAGTAGGCCCCAGCTTTCTCCGCCATCCATATCAGACAGCTTGTTTCCTGATCCGTCTCCCGCACACTCTTGTATAGCACTTCCCAGCTGGGAGAATAACCCTATCGATATCGTCTCTGACAGACCTGACTCCTTGTCGAGGCCAGCTAGTGCTTCCCAACCAGCTTCGAAGGATCGCCTGGGATGGCAGATGGCTCCACGATCGGCAACCGGCCAGCTGCCCCGGCGATGGACCGCGCGGAGGAGGATGCTACCTGGAGTCAATACAGTATAGCCCTCGGACGCTCTTCCAGAAATGTGTAATCTTCATCCAAGCAGCCGACAGGGACGATCTCGACGAGCAGATGATACTCTCGGAGATTGAGTCGATGATCACAGTAAGTCAACAGAACCCGTCCGATCAGGCCTGCTCCGTCGAGTGGCGCCAGAATTGATTGTGTAGAAGCACGGGGGAAAGATATACGGTCGTCCACATCCGACCTTCGTCACGCACATCATCTTGCTCTTCGACCCCGACCCGAAAAGCGAGGAGAGCGCAGGTCGAGTGATCAAGTGCAGGGACGTCGATGAATGCACGATTGAGCTGAACGAACTGGCCGACACGAAAGCTTGGGAATGGACTACGGCACACCTCGTCCGGCATTTTGGGGGTCGCACGTACGCTGACCCGCCGCACCTCGCCAAGTACGGAGACGTCGTTACCGACACAGTGCCACGAGCGAATCTCATACCGAAGCCCGTACTTTCGAACAAGTGGATCCAGGACTGTGTCGCCGCAAAACGGCTACTCGGAGAGGATGACAATTGGGGAGGGTCCTTGGTTCGGTACGTCTACCCTCATCTGCTCGACGAGTCTTGGTGAACTTCAGCACGCATACTGACCATGCAGTGCTCGGTTCCCGAAGGAAGAACGGCTTCGGCTCATGGCGCTGTCTCGCGCCGCTGCAGATGACAAGCTGCTGGAGCTGAATCGTAGTACAGCCGTATTGATCAGCATACTGGCCGGCGACCTTCCTTCACAGACGCAGCCCGTGGCAAGCCCTGGACCAGGGAGCACTAATGGTGCAGCGGCATTGAATCCGGTCATCCCCGCGCCGCATCCCATGTTCGCCGGGACCAGTAATGCTCCACCCAGTTCAAGCGCTCATGTTTCACCTGTCGTCCAAGCAGCGCCAATCTCCAAGCTCAGCGGTCGCCAGCCCGCTGATCGACTCGCGCCGCACTCGAGGTCTGCCGGCCGTATGTCGATCTCGTCAGCCCCCATCATCGTTCACTCAATGGGCGGCAAACTTGCGCCGCCCTTCAAGCTCAGTGGGGCTCTGAACTCCGCGGAGGTTACATCACAAGAGAGCACCGAAAATTGTTCCATCAACCAGCCGAGCGCCTCTCGGTCGAAGGTGCTCCAGGGTGCCACAAGAGCAGCGCCGCATGCGCCCGGGTTGTCACCGGGACCGGGACCCGATACGGGAACACCAACCCCTGCGACGATGAGCCCTATACCGCCTTCACGGCTAGCGACTGCCGAGCCTACGAATATCGGGTCCGACGCACGACCTCGAACCTCTCGAACCCCCGGCAGGAAGAGAGTCATGTTCGAGGATCCGGCGGGAACGACGCCAGCGGCGGATGAGGGCAACGACCGCGACGTCTCCACCGAAATGCGCTACACAACGGCTACTCTGCGCAATACTACCAATATCACGGACGAGCCGCAAGCGCTCAAACGGTGAGAGTTCAAAGCAATGAGAGGCCCACCCGGAAAGCCCCACCCTGATGATTAGACCAGCCGAGGCTCGGAGGGAAGTGTCGGTGAAGGCCGAATACGACGACAGCCCCCCGAAGAAACGGCGGACAGGGGAAAGATAATCGCCACATCCACCAGGTTGTCGGAGGCGAGTGGCTTCGCCAGTCCGGCGCGGTAGCGACCTCGAACGACCTAGTGGAACAGGCCACGATCGTCCTCCAAGCCCGCCAGACGTACAAATCAGCCGCAAGCAGGCGCAGCATGAATTCGAGTCGAAGATGGTCAATGTGGCGCCTAAGGAAAGGGGCCCACTACGCTGCTTGGTGGATGAGATGCTGCTAAGAGGAGCGCTCAAGAATGTTAAGGGACTGTACAAGTCTTGCAATGCCAAGGTGCGATCTGCCGTGGGTCTCAGTCAGGGAATCTCCTGATCCGCAGCTTCCGAGCCAGACTTCGTATGCGGCTCTCATGCAGAAGCATAAAGATATGATCACAAAGCGGCTAGCGGTGGGCTGAGGCCTATGGGTCGGAGGAGAAGCGTTGTGCGGGCGACTGTGAGGAGGCCGTGCAAGCGGTGGGGCAGGCAGGCGGCGTATTGAGTGGTCAGACTTGCACCTGACGGTGTTACAGAGAACTCTGGCAGACTCTGGACGGACCGCTCTCAGGGTCTCATATAGCCCGCAGCGTGCGTCGGATATGATGAGGTGAAAATACTGGTCCTACTTGGAAATGACAAGCTACGAGGTTACGTACATGACACTGCGATGCAATCTCGGGTCCTGGATCTCATGATGCATGTTCATTGGCATAGCTTCTCCGTTGTCATCTCCCTCAGACCGAAAACACAACGCCCTACCCATGCAGCTGGGACGGTCGTCGCGTTCACTGAACGGCGTCGCTTCCCGCCAGCTTCGGTACTCTGAACACGACAAAGATGGCCGGTGAAACCTGAGCACAGTCTGGACGATCACAATGCATGCTCAGTCGTGAAAAACACATCCCACTCAGCTCTCTGGCTCTCTGCAGCGACTGCTAGGCTGCTCCCAATGACACTCGGTCACCGTTCCGTGCCTCTGTCACTTATAGGTAAGTAGACGTTGGGCGCGGTGAGGCTCCGGGCTGAAGGAGGTAATGCGAGATGGCGTCGGCCTGCTTCCCGACCAGCTTCCCAGCCTGCTACCCGACAGAGCGGGCAATGTCGACGCCAAGTGCCCAACATGGCTCGACAAGCCTCCACTTGCACTCAGAGCCGTTGAGAGTGTCTCGAATGTCATGGTGGCAGCGGTGGTGGTTGCAGCCCAGGCGAGACTGCCCAGAGTGCGAGCGGTGGAGGTGGCGGCGCTCGACAGCCACCTTGCAGCCTTTCTCGTCGGTCCCACCCTGCCGGGTAAGAAGGACCTGAGCAGACCAGCATTTGACCAGTCGCTGTCATCAGCCGGTATACTTGACGGCTGGCAGGACTCACGGCTGGTCGTTGATTGAAGGTGGAGGTCGCAAGAGACCGTTGATGACCGTCAGCGGTGCCTCAGTCGGACTGTGCCCGGAGCGAGTAAGGACTTCTGCCATGTGGCCCAGAGCATTCGCTGCATCGTGCGTGGCAAGACCCAAGTCGACTCGGGTCGTTCCCGTGGCCCCCTTGCAGGCTTGGGCGGTAGCCTCATCATAGACGCCCAGCTGTCGTAGTGGGACGTCGAATAGCTCCGCCTGTTGCTCGGTCAGACGTGTGGCAACCGTCTCTCTGAGCGAGACTTTGGGACCGAGTCCCATGAAAGTGTGAATGTTGCGTCGAGGCGGCGTGGAGCGAGGGGATGGTTCATTGGGTGCCTCAGATAGAGCGTTGTTCAGGGTGCTGTAAGTCTGGGTCGGCAAATTTGAGGACCGCGCCTCATTTCCAGGCCACATCGTGACGGAGACAGGTGCTCTGTACTTCTGGGGGCTGGCGAAGGGATGAGTGTAATTCCAGTAGGAGGGCAACGGAACTATTCTCTCAACTGGATCCTCGAACAGAAGCGGAAGGGGCAAGGAAGTGGGCTGGTCGCGGAAAAGCTCGCAGCCATTCCATGAGCACAAAGGAGCGGCGTAGGACGGCTATGACGCCATTGAGTACTGGTGTATCTCAGAGTATCACTGAAGAAAGGATGCACGCGCGACGACTAGCTAGCCACGTCAGACTGTTCGCATCATCGGCCGAGTACTCCCTGACTCAGGTGAGGGTGACCCTCGATGTATCGTATCGGAGATGGTCTGTTGAACATGACATCTATCTGCTCTATGGCAACGTTTACGATCGCGCGGGCGAGGTCACAGTTTGGGGTATGGGGTGTGACGATGCTTGACCTCTCCAGCTGAAGCCTGGAGCTTTATCGCCGCACGTCGTGTGGTCTGCTGTAGGAACTCCCGCCGTGCTCCTCTTTTGTCCCATACGAGTACGCAGGTCCTAGCTCCAGAGAACGACCGTCCATCGGAAGAGATGACTGACTTCGCCCGTTGCTGCCATCCTCGATACGACTCCCATTGGCTTTGAAGTATCGCCAATGTTTGTACGCGATACACACGAGCGGCAGACCCAGTATCCTGGTCTGTCAACACTCCTCCTGGCATGACATATAGTCCCAAGACAGACGCACGCTAAGACCGCAGCGAGTCCAATGACGACCCCGCTGAGCGTGCAGCTAAGGCCGTGGCATGTGGTCTGCAGCATGCCCATCACGGTCAAGACTATAGCCGCAATCCAGAACCCAACCTCGAGAACGTCCAAGATGAAGAAAGCCTTCAGGCTCGCATACCGATGCAAGGCGGAGATATTCTCGGTGAGGAGCTGGTAGGAGATGATCATAAGTGACTTTGCCGCCTGCGTATCAGCCACAGGGGCCTCGCTGAGGGGTATTTTGCGAAGCAACTCACTACGCTGAGGGCCCAACGGCCTGTCCTCGCTGCTGCTCTGTTCTTGGCGAAGAACATCTTGTAAATCCCGATGCCAAGTACGGCGCCGGCGAGAACGAGCTGTGCGCAATGCACAATGTTGACGATCCGTAGTTCGGTTCGAGGAGACGGCATTTTGGAGTGTGCAGTGCCGAGGCGGACGCGGGGTCGTGTTGAAGGGGAAAGCGTGGCTGGGAATACTTCATCTTGTATGCATTGAGATGCCATACTTATACATCCCAGTTGAAGTCGGCCACCATCAACCGTTTTTCAGCGCTGATGGAGAAGGGCCACCGCTGTGCCGCATGAGATCGGGATGCGGAAGCCGCGGCGGCCGACTTGTGATTGTCCGCGGCGGCCGCAGGCACATGCCAAGGCTGATTCGGGTCATTCTCGATCGCATCTACAGCTAATAAAAACATCTGTCACTCCTCATGTCCTCTTGATGCCGCCTTTGTCGCTCAGTACGCCAAGCCATACTATACACGTCTCAATCGGGCTTTAGTGGCCCTTAGATCCTCGGGGATTCAGTTCGCACAGCATTGTGCTCGGACGGCGGCCGATCGGAGCACTGTAGTGAGGATTGGACCGGCCTGTGATATCATCGCGCCTTTGTCTTGCACTTGAGATCCCCCGACACGTCGCGTCCAGGCCTAGACTTTTGGTCCGCGTTCGACATCGTCTCGAGAGCTGCACATCCGTCTTCAACTCTGTGAAGGTTTGTCCTACGCGTGAGCACGCGAATGTACTCAGATCGCGGGTTCACGTTCGCGCTGACGGTGCAGTACCACCCACGGAATAGATGACGGCTTACTGCCCAACCAATAACGGCTTTCAATCTATCATTCCGACATGTCTGTCCGTATTAGCGCTTCCCGGGCTTGCGATGCATGCAGGCGGTCTAAACGCAAGTGTGTGCCTGGTTCTCGCCCTGACGGGGAGAATGGGACCTTGACCGCATACTGTGAGTTTCATTGGCTGCAGTCACCTTGTCACGCTCATATCCAGCCACGGCGTGTGCGCTTTGCGAATCCACAAGGACGGAGTGCACGTACGTTATGGACAATCGTCCCCGAGCGCCTTCCAAGGCGTATGTCCAGAGGCTCGAGTTGCACGTACAAGAGCTGGAAGAGGCAGTGCGGAAGGTAGGTCCCTGTGGACGGCTGTTAATTTTGTGCTGCCTTGCTCACGCAGAACAGCTTAGCAGGCCTTTGGCTCCTCCTACGCCTCAGGCTGAATGCTACCCACGAGGCATACCCGACGCATCTCCAGCGGAGGCCAGCCGCGCCTCACCCAAGCGCCCCTGCGACAGAGCGGTACCCACCGGCTCGAGCTCCAGAGCCACCCCCATCGCCCCAATTCTTGACCCGGGCGAGTCGGACCGTATCCGACTTGCCATGACTCGCTTGGATGTGACCGACTTCCCCTTCCGGTATCATGGATCCAGCTCGCTCCATCACGTCTACCTGGCCATCGACGAGATCCGCGGCTTCAAGGACGCCGAATTCCTCACTCGAGTCAAGGCATCAATGCGTCGAGAGTTTTGGGTCTCCCCCGCATGGGACGTGACCTCCTCCGCTCCCCTTGACATTCGACCCTTTACGACATGGCCTGAGCCCACACTGGAGCGCCGCCTAGTCGATGCCTACTTTGCCCGTCTCGATTTACATCTACCGCTCCTGGACGCAGACACGTTCCGCCGCAAACTTTCCGCGGGCTCGGCCATCCGCGACCTTCGGTTCTCAGCCGTATGCTGGCTGGTATTCGCAAATGCGTCACGTCTCATTAACGAGCCCGCGACACAGTATTGCGGGGACCCTCGGTCCTCCGGTTGGGCTTATTTCCTTGCGGCGAAGGAGGCAATGGCGGATGCCGATCGATCTCGACCGCACTGGCTCCCCGAGATGCCCGACGAGATCTCCCTGCAAGTGGCTGTCCTCACATGTACCTGGCTACACGGAACAGTCTCGCCACATTTGTCCTGGTTGATCGCCGGAGCTGCTTTGCGCGCCAGCCAGGAGCTGGGTCTGCACGTGCGAGACCACTCCGCGACTGCCACGACTTCGTTGAGCTCATCGACGCCCGGAGACGCACATGTCGTTGCGCTCAAAAGGGCTTTCTGGTGCCTGTACCACCTCGACATCGTTCACTGCGCTTCGGGAGGTCGCCGACCAGTGTTTCGCGAGGGTGACTTCGACTTCGATCCGCCGTTGGTCCTCTTCTCTGACAAGGCGTCATCGGCTTTCGCCCATAAGCTATTGCTGGATCGTGTTCTCGCTCAGGCCCTCGATAAGGTATACGGAGTCCGGCCAGGATCGATGGACGACATCGAGACGCTTCTGGCAGCGACAGACCATTGGCTCTTCGCTCTGCCATCATTCCTGCAGTTGTCTACTGGCAACGCCAGTGTCCTTCCCGGTATCGAGGACCGATCCATCGACACCGACAACGCCTCACTATTCATACATTACCATTACGTCCGCCTAATCATCCGACGCCCTTTGCTGCCGCGCCATCGGAATAGCATATTGGGACATGACGACGCCTTGGGACACTGTCTCAAAGACTGCTTTGCGGTGACCGACATACTCGACAGATTGGCTCAATGCGATACGCAGGCCGCCATCACGTCAGAGCTGATCTATCCGATATGGACAGCATTCTCCATCCTACAACTCGGACTGGAAATCAGCCCCGATCCCACTTCCACTCCGCCATTGAACCTCAGAGCTGGTAAAACAGTCCCAGCCATCGAGCCCGAAAGGATCGTACAGAGGATGGACACCTGTGTACGGGCCATGTCGTCCATCGAATGTCGTTGGCGGTACACGGGTAAGCTCACTGACTGGGTCTCCGAGAGCATGCGGACTCTGCTGGACCGATTCAGCTACGCTTTCGATGCGGATCTGCGCGCGAAGTGGACCAAGCCGCACCGCGCAGCTGCGAGATCTACCTCGTATCCGGGATCCGGATCGCTGCCTGTTGTTCTGCACACGAATGACGATGTACTCGGAGACGCTGATAAGTCGAGTGATGTCGATTACGACCTTCTCTTCGCTGAGCTATTTGGCGTCATGCCGTGGCTGCAAACGTAGTCCTGGTGTCTCGAGCGAAGTGACACGCGTGGGGGCGCTCCCTGAGATTCGCACAAATGCATAGCCTATTACTCGATCATGTTGGAAGAGCGAACACATGTCCCTCTCCGCCTGTCATCGATCCGGTCACATTAAGGAAAGACGATGGTGGCAATCTGAACGATCTTCGAAAAACCGAGCTTCTTCACCCGCTTGAGCCTGTCAAGCCTTGCCGTGTCCCATTCTCTGCTAGAAACAGGGGGCCCAAAAGTCGTCCCGCCGGTGCCGAATGTCGCAGCGTTGCCCTCGAAGGCCCTGGCCCACGGATCGTGACCGCATATGAATCGGCTCCATATCGTTTTGATCTCGGCCGACAGGCGGAGGTGATCATCCAGCCCCTCAAACTTGAGAAGGTGATCAAAATCACCAAAAACCTGCGGTAAGCCGTAGCTCAGCGTGATGCCCCATGGGCCGCCGGTAAGGAGATTTGACGCACGTAGAGCAGGTCCAGAGTATGGAAAGAGTCGTTCGGCCACACCGACGACGCTCTGAATGGAGACTTGGCGGTGAGGTGATAGAAAGCGGCCTTCGGCCAGACGCGCACTAGTTCGTCGGACGGAAGGTAGAATCGCGCATCCTCTGGTATACGATGCAGTCTCACAGCGAGCTGCGCGGTATCCATGCCAAGCACGACCTCATCATTCATGGCGTATATATCCAGTAGCTCGGCGAGGCCCTGCGCGCCCAGCACTGCCTTGGCGACATCCTTCAGGCGTTCGAAAGCGTCCGGCTGGGCGGCCGCATTGCGGAAGATGTTGCCCTCGTCGGCGTTATCGCCGTGCATGATCGCATCGATAATGGTCGGCTGGTGTTCCAGAAGGGAGCCGTCCGAGGAGAAGAAGGGTGGTGAGACGAAATCGTCGTCGGTGAACACGCCGTACCCATCGAGCTGTGAGTTAGTGACTAGCTAGAAGCGCTCCCCATGCTCACGTCAAGCGCCTTCACGCCTAGCAGCTTCTGCCACGGCATGCTCCTCAGCACACCCAGCGCGTCCTCGCTCCTATCGAGTCCAAGCTCCACCAGAGCACTAGCCCAAATCTGGTTCATCCGGGGCCTATCCCAGAACCCCATCACAGCGAATGTCCCGCTCTGCATGATCGCCCTCCGGAAGTATCGTTGTTCGCCCAGACGTTCCTGATACGCAGTCAGAGCATGCACCGAGCCTGCCGTCAGCAAGGCTTCCGTGACAGAGCTGCGAAGCATGACCCTTCGCATGAATATTATCGTCGTACTCACATCCGCCCGCTGACTCTCCTCCAATCGTCACCTTCCGCGGATCACCCCCAAACCCAGCAACATGCCTCTGACACCATTCCAGCGCTTTCACCTGATCGTGAAAGCCAGAATTCCCACGCCCGACGTCCGGATCATCCCCATCCTGCGCTGTCAGTATCCACTCGTGGTACGAGACACACCTCTGGAGCTAGAAAGCCGAATAGGCCCAAGCGATAGCTGGCTTCAGCACCCTATGCTTTTACACGCGAGACACACTTGATGGTGACGACGATTATTGCCGAGCCGGCATCGAGGGAAGTCTTCACGAGCGGTGTCGGCTCTGCTTGTCAGCTCTTCACAGACTGGCGCTACGTGGTCGGCACCCGCAGCTCACCCCACATGGGGTCGGACGCAGCTCCAAACAGTAACGATCCACTGGCCTCAGTTCCCGCTTCGTCGTACGGGCGGTGAGTCCGACTGTCCACCGCTCACACACCCATGTATCCACACCAATATCGGCAACGGCTCCTCCACATGTTTTGGGCATGTCACATTCAAGTTGAGGCACTCCAAATCATCCTGTCCTCCGTGTTCGAACGGGAGGTACGGCCCGAAATCGGCAGTGTGGTTTGGCTCCTCCTGCTGGGGACAACGAGGCCTGTCATCAGCTCAAATTCGGAGCGGATCACTGCTCTAGATGGCCTCGCTAGCACTCTGCACGTACCCGAACTTCCTCGCGTCTATCGTTGGAGGATACGAATCTAACAGCCGACTCCGCGTCCACCTTTTCGCGACTGACGCGTACTTGATCCCGCGATAACGCACTGCCGATCCCGAGTCGTCAAGCGTCCCCGTCACCGCAGCCCCAAGACTATGATGGTATATGCTATACTCGGTCATCACTCAGAGTAAGTATAGGCATCGTCCTCACACCGTCAGTGTCTAACCCTACGTCGACCAGTCGTTACGATACGGGTCCGCTCCAATCAAGCTCTTCCCCGGAATAGCCGGGGCTTCGCTTATGAGCGTTTAAGTCTCGGCGCTTCGCTGAGCGTCGTGATCGTGCATGCAGGTCCCGCACCTCGCAGGGCTGTGTCATGGTCGGTCCGTTTCCTTTCGACCGCCAAATGCGTAAGAACGAGATATCTGCGCCGAATCGGAACACGAGGAGTAAGCTCCAGTCGCGTGACGCAACGCATAGACGCATGAAGCAACAGCATCACACGAACGACGGACTGCCTAGTTCCACGATGGCCTCCATCCCTCTCTGATCAGCCCCGCGTCCCTCACACATCACACCTTTTCAACTACACGCGCCACCATGCGAGGACACAGGTCAGAATTGAAAGACGTTCACAGCGCCGAAATACAGTCTACAGTCGAGAGGCACGAGAAGTCAGGTACCTACGTTTCTGGCATATCGTGGCTACTCGCCTATCTAGTATCTCGGAGCATGTCGGCCCGGCAATACCGATGCATTGCTGCCAGTCTGGCGAGAAGCAGTCGATTGCTACGAAAGTGCATGCGACATCATGTGCAGTCGTTCAACGTGTGAGCTAGCACGGGTAAATGTAAACGGAGCGTTAGACGAAGGTGGGAGGAGCAAAAGATTCAAGCGCCTGGGTCGAGAAAATCCAGTGGCTACTGAGCAACGGGTTGTATCCGAGCCGATGTGACTCATTCTCTGTCTGGGTTGAAGATGCATTTTGCGAAGAAGCGTGCGATGAGCTCGAGTGTCCATGATCCCGAAACTGATCTCTAATAATGGGAAGACCGAGACTGCAGTTACACCTTGTCCTCGACGGGCTGCGGGTGGCCGTTCATCCCATTGATGGCCTTGAACTTGGTCGCATCGACCAGGTCACCGTCCGCTTTTTGCTTGGCGTATGTGTCTGCCTGTCAGTCGTGCCCAGCGCGGAGGTCGCCTAGACTCACATCGCTCCCCAAATACTCCCTTCTGCTGCGCCAGGATTTGAAGCGCCAGTACCTTTGATGAAATCCGGCAGGCCGACAGGTTGCCGACAATGAAGAAGAGGTTCGGGATGTTGCTCTCTCGGCACACCCCTCGGATCTCGCCTTCCTCGTCCAGCCCCCAGACAGGGTTGAAGGACTCGGCGTAGACGTCGCCGATAGTACCTCGGACAGTGTCCGGGAAGCCGGTGTAGCCAGTCGCGAAGACGACGACGTCAAAATGCTCCTGCGAGCCGTCCTTGAAAGTGATTTTGGAGTCCGCATCGAATGAGTCGATTTCGCCTTGCTTGACCTTGATTGAACCATCCGCAATCATCTCAGATCCGCCCGTGGAGAAGTAATATCCGCCAGCCTTCTCCAGAGCCACTACCTCTCAGTGTTCCGCCCGAGCGACAATCACTCGCTGACTCACTCATCAGGAAGCCAGCGTCCTCTGGTCCGAGCCATGACTTGAAGCCAGCCTTCTTGACACCATCCAACAGATCCTTGTCTGCCTTTGCAAGCTCCGGGATGATACGCTTGTGGAAAAGCTTGGCGACCAGCTTAGGGTTTGACTCGGCAATACGATCGGCCAGGTCGGTGGGCGGTGAAGTCTCGCTGTACAGCCCGGCGACCAGCATACTCATGCCCTTATCCACAGACATGACGTAGGTCGGTGATCGCTGAAGCATAGTGACATCAACGCCGTTTTTGGCAAAGTCGACACAGAGCTGGACATGAGTGATCATGACCAGGGGCACAACGTGCATCACTCACGTCATGCGCTGAGGTGCAAGCACCGACCACCATCGCGCGCTTCCCCTTCCAGTCTGACCCAGACGTGTGCTTGCTCGAATGCACGGCCTTGCCGGCCCACTGATCCTGCCCCTTGAAAGGAGGCGGCATCTTGGGCTGCCCTCCACCGAGACCGGTAGCAAGCACGATGTGGCTGACCGAGAAGGTTCGCTCCTCCGATTGGCCGTTTCGTGTCCGCACGATGGTTACGTCCCACTTTTGGGTCTTCTCGTTGAAGGCGGTCCGCTTAGGGTCGAGAGTAGACTCAGTCCAGACATTGACCTCGAGCACATCAACGTATGATTCCAAAAAGTTGGCGAGCTTGCCCGCAGGCGTGAAGATCGGCCAGTTGGCCGGGAAGGGGTAATGAGGAAGGTGGTTGGCGTAAACGGGGTCGTGCAGCGAGAGGGATCTGTGATTAGTCGCCCGACCACTGTGGTCATCTTGTCTGACTCACCGGTACCGCAATCGCCAATTGTCTCCCACTCGCTTGTACGTGTCAATGACAAGGTTGGACACGCCGAGCGTGTTAAGCTGTGCACCTGTGGCCAGGCCGTTGTGTCCTCCGCCCACTGCTCGTCAGCCTCTGAATGCGAATGCACCTTGGTGACACTGTCTGGGCTTACCAATGAGCACATCCGGGGATGAGTCCTTGAACTCCCTCTCTGCCGCACGTCGATCGTCGTAGCTCAGCTCATCGTTGTGCGTGCCCCTCTTCCTGGTACCGCCAACGGTCTGGGGGTGGCCGTGGATCCCCTCAAGCAGAGTGAAGACGGTGAAAGCCTTCCATGCGCTGTCCTCCCAGACAAGGGCAGCGACACCGTAAGCTGGTCCGGTCGCGGTTTTGAAGTCAAAGTGAATGGAGAGGAATGTAACGTCGGGGAAGGGGTGCTCAAGGGAGGGCTGCTTCAGGGCGAAGGTGAAGTCCGAGGCCTCGACGACGGGGAAACGAGCCTGCGCGTCAGCGCAGCAAGATAGCTCGATACCTGGGGACGTACGCTCGCGGCCTTTGCGATGTTTGCAGTTCGGATCGAACGGTAGTCGTTGGTGAAGGCAATGATGTCCCTCCAGAATCCGTTCTGAGCGAATAGACTGGCGAATAGCTCACCGTCGCCGTTCCTTGCCGCATGCTCGAACTGGGACAACCAGTGCTGGGCGATGCTCAGGACCTGATGATCGACCGTGTCATCCGGTTTGAATCCCTCGGCGTGGGAAGGAAGATCAGAGGGCATGGTGAGATAGGTGGCCATGTTGGGCTATAGGTGCCAGTGGGAGTGTGGTTCGAGGTGGATCGGAGGGCGTGATCTTCGTGATCATTGATGCTGGGGGCATTTTATGGATGACCCGCAGCATGTCCGCTCAGTCCGCGATGGTGAGGCGGATGAGATAGATGGACAGCATCAAAAGTCACCGATGAGAAGGGGGCTGCTGCTAAACTGCAATGCTTCGACAGTGAGACGCGTGCTAGATTTCGCGGAGATAACTTTCCTCGAATGCCCTTCCACGCGTGCAGGCGACCGCTTGATTTCCAAGCGGAGATACTTGCTGGTCCCTGCAGGCGGCCCAAGGAAGCGGAAAGTGTCGCCTCTCCCAGCTGTAGCTTGCTTGCGTCCTCCTTCTCTTCGCCTCTGCCCGGATGTCGAAATCCGTCCTTCGCCTCGCACCGATCAAACTCACCGACTTCCCCGCCCCGCTGTCCTGCCAGACTGTCCGAGGAGCTGCGCCCGATTCACCTTTTGTCGACATGGAGCACGTTATAAGCACTCAAGCGGGTGGAGGTCATCCCTTCGACTATCCCCTAGCCCCGTCGCATTTGCTCGTTGTCGCCTGCTAGACCCGACCGACCTCTGCTACCAACATGAAGATCTCTGGAAACACTTTCGTAAGTGGATGGGCAGAGTCACAGACCTAGTCACTCAGACGTCAGGTTATCACTGGCGGAACCGGTGGAATCGGAGGAGCTACCGCTAAATTCCTCGTCGCCGAAGGGGCTTCGGTCGCTCTATTCGACGTCATCGACGCGAACAAGGGAGACGCATTCGCTCAGCAAGTCTCGACTGAAAAGGCCAAGTACTACCGAGTCGACATCACCGACTCTGACGCCGTCAAGGCGGCTGTGGAGGACGTTGTAAAGACGTACGGGAACTTGAAGGGATGCGTGCACTGCGCCGGAGTGGCCATCAAGCGGCCGTGGACAAACGATGTGGCCGAGTCAATCCCCAACTTCAAAAAGGTGAGTCTTGGGATGTCAAGCTGAGCACGTCTCCCCCGATTGGAAAAGCTGCGGACGGACCTGCGAGTGGGATCTGGGTTGACAACCAGATGCTCGACATCAACGTTACGGGTACGTTCATCGTCAACGCCCACATCGCGGATGCCATCAACAAGCCCTTGAACCACCCCGATGGCACCGACAAGCACGCCCCATTCTGGACCTCGGACGAGGAGCGCGGTGTCATTATCAACTTCGCATCCGCCGCGGCCAACCCTTACGCGCGTGTCCTATCGTACGGTCCCACCAAGACTGCAGTGATCGGCATTACCAAGTGTGAGCTGAAGTTATCACATTGCCACTATTCATAGTGCACATCACTCATGAGCAGCACTCTCTGATTTCCTGGGCCCCTCTGGTATCCGAGTCGCTTCCATCTCTCCCTGTGAGCGGCTCGCGCGTTCTCCTTGACAATGAACACCTCCGCTGACGCCCAGCCATTGTCGTCTCTGCAATGACCGCCAACTTCTCCACCTACTTCTCCGATGACCTGCTCAAGCATGCGACCTTCCCCCGAGTACCTCTCACCGCCGACCAGATCACTCCCACCATTCAGTACATCATCGAGAACGTCGGTGTGAACGGCATTGATATCCCCGTCGACGGCGGATGGCGCTTGGTCAGTAGCAAGGCCGGTCTCGACGGAGGCGCCGACCCGCGAGACCTCGCTCCAGGTCTGGAGTAAGGCGCATTCTTGCTCCCCCGGGGACCTCTTGAATGTCTGGCACGGCCAGTCAACAAATAGCAAAATGTACCATCTTATGCACTTCAGCATTGACTCGACTTGGTTGGCGCAACGTCCCTAGTCTAAGATCTGAACATGGTGTCCAACTGTCTGGTCGCTGTTTGCTGATTGGGAA
Organism: Papiliotrema flavescens NRRL Y-50378; assembly: GCA_000442785.1. NCBI lineage: Eukaryota > Fungi > Basidiomycota > Tremellomycetes > Tremellales > Rhynchogastremaceae > Papiliotrema > Papiliotrema flavescens. Next base: position 111,624 of record CAUG01000350.1, read on the forward strand.
GTGTCAGTGGACCAAGTGAGGAAATGTCGTAGCTTGCTTACGACCGCGGCTCAGACATGGCAAGCCAGGCTGATGTTGCCGCAAGTTGCGTACCCGGGAGCCGCTTGAGCAGTGGCCGCCGCCAGCTATTGGAGTCAATGACCGCCGCTGCCTGGGAGCGCGCAACTGCCTCATGTGGAAGCGGGCTCTGCAGTTCGCGCGAGTCGGGCGAACCTACCTCCGCGTCGGGTCGAACTGGACACATAACGCGATCGCTGGTGCCGCTTCGAGCCTTGGTGACCGCTTCCAACCGTTCGGCTTACGGGGACTGACGTACCCTTAAAGCGGATCTGGAGCCTCGCTTGGGGGTAACCTGGACGGCAAGACCAGCTGACCGTGCACAACGCCGGCACACGGGGGCCAGGCGTGCCTGTAGTGGACGGGCATTGGCGAATGCTATCGCGGCGATGTTTCGAGGACTTACCACACCCAGTAATTCCGCTTGCTTTCCGCCGCTTCGGTGCGGCTAAGATTCGGATTACATACTGCAATCTTCCTTCCCCGTGTCTTGTTCCGTGTACCTTTCTGTTTTAGCCCTGCATCTTTTCAGAGATGACCTTAGGAAGCGGGGCTACTCGTTCGACCATCGTCCTGAAGAAGGGTATATAGGTCAGACTCTTGTGGGGCAATACATATCAACCCCGCAGGCCCCGTGGTCACCTTCGATCCCTACGACTCCACACGCCTCCTTGCTCCCGTCTTCGCTCTCAGCGACCTCAACTTGCTTTCGTCCGACATCATTATGTCTCAAGTTCACCATGGCATAGAGGCCTACTCGCCTCCGGTCAGGCCCCAAGCCGATCGCTCCTCCAGCCAGCTGGAGAAAGCGACAATCTCGCACGTTGAGCACCACGGCAAAGGTACTGAGGCCCTGCACGATGTCGCCCTCATGACCGGAGAGCGGAACGAAAAGGTGGGAAATGATGCTGCGATGTGAGCCTAAAACTCATCTCCAGTTGACCGGATTCGTCATCTTTTTGTCGCTCACGGCTGCCGTGTCTGGTTTCTGTTTCGGTTACGACACCGGAGTCATCTCCGCTTCGTTGGTGTCCATCAAGGACGACCTCGGCCACATTTTGAACGCCCAAGAGAAGGAATGGATCTCGTCTGCCACCTCTGTTGGTGCCCTGATCGGGTGAGCTTAGGTGCCGGTGTCACGCAGGCCTGGTTGACTGACCATTCAGAGCCATAGTTTCCGGCGGTCTCGCCGACAAGATCGGTCGAAAATGGGTTCTCGCCATCGGAGACGTTTGGTTCGTCATCGGCGCTGTCATCATCTGTGCATCTTTCTCGGTACCCCAGATCATCGCCGGTCGAGCGCTGCTCGGTCTCGGTGTTGGTACTGCGGCTGGCGTTGCCCCGCTGTACATTGCGGAGCTTGCTCCGACTCGGTTCCGAGGTGCTTTGGTGACCATCCAATCTCTGGCCATCACGGGCGGCCAGTTCATCTCGTACTGTATTGGAGTGCCTCTGACTGGCCACAATGGATGGCGCATCCAGTTCGCGATTGGTATTCCCCCGGCCTTGATCCAAGGTCTGCTCATGTGAGTGATCGCAAACCGGCCGAGCATAGCTCATCTCAGCCACTTCCTGCCCGAGTCACCGCGATACGACCTCCTCCGTGGGAAGCGAGAGGCTGCTCTGCGAACTATCCAGAAGAGCTACAAGTCGATGTCCGATGACTACATCGCGGTCAAATTTGCCGCCCTGGAGGAAGTCGTCGCGGTCTCGGCGAGATTCCAGGAGGATTACAACTTGAAGTCCCGATTGAAGATGGTCATCACCCAGCCACGCTACAGGAAGCCTGCCATCACCGCTCTTGGTATCGGAATTTTCCAGCAGCTTTGTGGTTTCAATTCACTCAGTAAGTGTGCCTCGCTTGTTTTCAAGGGTATCCAGGCTGATTGTGCAGTGTACTACTCCGCTACGATTTTCTCCATGGCCGGCTTTGACAATCCAACCGCCGTCGGACTGATCGTCTCCGGTACCAACTGGTTCTTCACGTTCGTCGCCATGTTCCTGCTTGACCGTGTCGGCAAGCGAAGGATCTTACTTTGCACCTACCCGGGCATGATCGCTGGACTCGCCCTTGCCTCTATCGCTTTTTGGAAGATGACGGGCGATACTGGCCACCGATTGGTCGAGGGCGTCGTCTACCCTGCCAACTGGTCCAACATGATGCTCGGCATGATGGTTGTCTTCATTGCCTTCTACGCCACGGGCTCTGGCAACATCACCTGGACAGTCGGAGAGTTGTTCCCGCTTGAGATGCGCGGTATCGGGGCGGCTATCTTGGCGGGAGGGGTCTGGGCGGCCAACATCGTCATCTCTGCGACCTTCCTCACGCTTATGGACGCTATCGGCCCCACCCCGACTTTCGCGCTTTACGCAGGTATATGCTTCGCCGGACTCATCTTCATCTTCTTCTGTTATCCCGAGCCTAGCGGTCTGTCTCTCGAGGAGATCCAGGAGATCTACAAGTACGGCTTCGGCGTCGCCAAGTCGAGGGAAATCCGCGCCGAACACAAGCGCGCCATGCTTGAGCAAGACCACAGCAACGTGCAAGAGGTGCGGGCTCCGGAGACGGTCGAGTCTAAGTAGGGATAAATCATGCGGCTTTTGTAGCTCACAGAGCAACGAAGCTTGGAAGCACTGAGCTTATCGCAAGGGGTCTGTATTGTGACAAATTTTGTGAAACGGAAGCGGATATTGTAGCGATACTCTTGTAATGTGGGATAGGGTCCCACTTGCGGGGGTCTTTACAGCTTTATGAATTGCTTGTGGCCCACGAACGTGTCGAGCATGTGATGGCCTTTGGCCCGCGTGGCTGCGATATCTGCGCGGAGTGCAGGAATCCCAGCTTCGCAGATAAAAGGGTGGTGGGGAAAGGGGAGCGTTTGCAAAAGGCTGAACCCGCGGGAAGGAAGTTAGTGGTCCGTTCTGTGCTAGATTGCCGGCAATGTACATTGATGTTTGAGTGGGTTATGCGGTCGAGGCCGATATACGAAAGGCATTTTGAATCACTGTATTTCGAACAATGCTGGCTGCCGAACACTGTTCTGCGAGGCTGCATGGAGAACTCGTGCATTTCGTGCACTCGGATCGCTAATGCTTAGGCGAACACGGACAGATAGTTCTCGCTACTCCCGAAGACCATGTCTAGACCCTACAGTTTACGATCTTTACGCTGACGTCCACGACTGACCAGGTCGATGCAGGGCTTGGCAGGCAGAAACTCGCCACTCGCCCGCAACGCACGACGGGTGGCGAGCCCTCCCTTGAATCACGTGACCTGATTTCCTATCGCCGCGACTGAGAAACGCCGCTTCGCTCGGGTCGGGCGTCGGTGCCGGTAATTCCGGTCTTTGTCGCATGACCGCGGGGATAGCGGCTTCTATCAAACCCGTCTCCATGCATTCGTACCTTGACGCATAGCACCCTCTCGCGGTCCCATTACAGCAAGCTTGCTCAGTGAATAGCCGTAGCCTCATTCCCGTCTCGGCTTTACGTTGAGCATGTCTGACGAGGAAAGCGACAACAATGATCGTCCAGAAGGGCCGACGCGGAAGCGGAGAGCACGTTTGAATTGTGCCGGTGAGTTTCACCCCCAAAGATCTTCTCCGCGAACCGGTCATGCTCGCTGTGACTCGAGCTCATGGCTCAGAGTGCCGCCGGCTGAAGCTCAAATGTGATCGCAAAGGTAGAGTTCACCACGTGGTGGTTGCGAGAGTTGTCTGACCACGCAGTGCCTTGTGTCAACTGCCTCAAGAGAAAATGCCAGCACATCTGTCCCGACGGGGCAAGAGATGCGGTCCGGAAGACGTGAGTAGACCTGTCCATCCCGGGAACACGCCATGGCCGGCTCTTTGGCGATTGCATTGCGAAGATGCTTCAGAGACGCTCGCATCGGCATAGACGTGCACGTGATGCGTCATATACCGTGCTATACCGACTGAGGTGTGGCGTGGGGTAGTCACTGCCCGGCGTGCCAGATCCCTATGAAGCGCTTAGCGCTCCAGTCGTTTACCCCCCCCCCCC
>CAUG01000354.1:0-21513 GCA_000442785.1 Papiliotrema flavescens NRRL Y-50378
CCCTCCCCCCTCCCCTCTCCCCCCAGCTGAGCCCAGTTCGCCGATATCATCTTCACCTCACTGCACCTGCACCCGTCAGTCCTCGCGTTTGACTCACAAAGACTGGATGGCACGTGTGCGACACATGGCCACTCCGCTTCGGGTTCCACGTCGGCTTCAGACTACTCTCCCGGCGAAGTCAACGCCTCGCCCTCTCCACAGTCGATCCTGCAGGCCGCGCATGATCGCCGCGAGGCGACCAAAGCGCAACTTCGACCCATCCTGCGGGTGGTGATCTCGATCATATCGCTAATGACGGGCATCTTGTTCCCGTCTTTCGGCTCGCTGTTGAGCTTTCTCGGCGCGGGACTCGGAATGGCAATGCAGGTAATTATGCCCCTGCTTGCGGCGATGGCGATGTGGGGTGTGCAGGGGCATTGGCTAGTGCTTTCCATCGCGAGCGGGATTGTTGGTGTCGTAGGAACCATCAGCGTATGCGTAGCCTGATTGTCCCCCTCCCTTCACTCTCCACACACCTCCGTAGACACGATGGTCGTCGGCCTGATGAGCTTCATGAGCGACTTGCGCCTCGCTCAAAGCAGTGGCTGCATGTGCGGCTCGCGCCGTCGAGCATCAGATACATCCATCTATACACCTACCCTCCGAGCTTCTTGCGCTCTCCCCACGCCTCGTCGACCTTGGTCAACTCGGCCTGTACGCGCTTGACACCCTCCTTTCTCTCCTTCCTCGCCTCCGTCCACCCACTCTGCACCTCTACGCTGTCTAAATCGAGCAAACCCCTGAGCAGAATCTCACTCAGTCTCGCATGCTCCTTCTGCAGCACGTCGAACGCCGGTATTTGTTTCGGCCGGTTGGTAGCTTTCGGCGAGGTGTACGAGATGAAAGTCGCGATGCTAGCTTGCAGGGGCTCCAGCGTCGACTTGACGAGGTTGGCGATCCATTCTGTCAGGACCGGCTCCGAGTCTGTCTGCGGCTGCTTGGCCTTGCCGCGGATCGGTCCGGGCGTGGCGCTCGTGGGCTTTGGGGCCGGAGCGGACGGCACGTCGCCCTCTTTGCCAATGAGCACGAGCGTCGATCCCTCGACGATGCCGTAGGAGGAGATGGTCAAGGAGGGGTCTTTCAACACGGCGCCCTTGTAGACGAGCTTGAGCTGGTTGAGCGGTAGGGAGGTGTGGTGCGAGAGCGTCTGGAGGAGGGTTGATAGAGGAGTGATGGACGGCTTGGGGATGGGGATGTTGAATCTGCGGTCGGCGGTGTCGTTTGAGCTCAACTCACCTGTCACGCCCCCATTTCACCTGGACGGTGATCTGCCCCGAGGCATTCTCGGCCTGCGCCCGGCGGAAGGGGTTGAAGAACGACACGGTGAGAGAACGTGCGAGGAGGAGTGGGGTGACTGGGGTGAGCCGCCGCTTTCTCAAAAGCGACTGACAGAGAGGATCCGCGAGTGAGCACGACAGCTTGGCGGTGGTGTTGATGTGCGAGGTGGGGTATAGTTGTGTGATGTAGTCGAGAGAGATCACGGCTCGATCCAACGGAAGCAAAGTGGACGACTGCAAGCGAGCTGCGTAATGGGGATGACGCGTTGACTGGTCGTGGCAGCGGCGCTCTTGTTGTTCTCAATGTTCATGAAAGTCTGCGGGTCGAGTCAAGCACCCATCACGAGACACAGTACGAAACGCAGAAAGGGCTTGAAAGGATCCACAAGACACCGCGTCTTTTGGGTACAATACATGTGACAGCCTTATATTGTCCAGCAAGGAGCGCTCTATGACACCGACACTACCCGCCATCACGTGTGGACCGAGCCCTCGGGCCAGAACGAACAGACCGTCCCGACAACCGCGAGCACCGCGCTGACGGCAACAACTCCCTTGCTCCACTTGGTCCACCCAAAGACATTTGCGCCCGCCCAGACGGGAATGATCACCGTCGACACAACACCCAGTCCACCTCCCAAGAAACTCAGCACAGACTCGAACGAGGGCATGAGGACTCCTCCGAGAATGGCGAGGATGGCCATGGCGACCCGGACCACCGGTCGCAATATCGCCTTGTTTCGCTCGTTGCGGTAGTGTGCGATCTCGACCTCGACAGGGATAACATCTGAGCGGGTGATGGGCGAGGGCGGCGCAGTGGACGTCTCTGACGCAAGCGAGGGTGGACGCGTGACGTAGCGAGGGGTCGGGGCCGACTCGGGGATGAGGGTCGTGGGGTGCAGGTTGAACTTTGTGAAGAACATGTCCGCGAGCTGGTGTCAGTGGGCTACTCGGTAGTCGCCCGACTCACCGGTCGAAGGCCGAGGGGCACTTTTGTGAGCGGGTTGATAGCCACCATCAAGACGGCAATCTTGTTGACAACGGGGGAGAAGCCAGGTGTCCGCGCCAAGTCCTTGCTGACCTACATGTCAGCTCATTCTCCCCGGACTCTGCCACTGACCTCGTCCGAAACGCTCGTGCCGTACATGATGTAGCCGCAGATCGCCACGAGGAGGTAGACAATCATCGAGATGAGGTACGCGACCTCGCACGCCCGGTCGGCCTGTTTCGGGTGCTTCATATCGTGGACAAGGTTGGGAATGAGGCCGTGACCGCCGAACTGGGTTTAGCGGAGCACCCGAGTGACGTTATGAACGCACGCCAGAGATCAGCAAGCCAAGCACTGTGCCAAACTTGATCCAGCCGTGCGAGGGGAACAGATCGGTCGGAGCTGGGTCGCGCAAAGAGCCGGGAGCGTGTTCGCTGCGGGTCAGCCATCGTCGCACATTTGTCACGCACGTGGTGATCCCCGACGAGATGAGGATGACGACAAGTGTCCAGGTCGCGGTGATACCGATACCAGACGAAAAGGACAGGTACCGCAACGGCAGGAACGAGGTCGGGACGACGCTGGGGTGAGCCAAGTCGGGACCACTGCCGGCCACTCACATGATCATCCCAAAAAACTTCCACTGGTTGCTCGAGTACTGCGGGAAAACGGCCTCCATAGAGTCTGAAAACAGCACGACCAGCGCGACACTGCGGGTCAGTTGATATCACCAACCGCGCACTCACATCCAAGCGCAAATCTCCAGCAAGAAAATAGTAGTGACCCATCGCTCGCCGACAGGGCCAAGCGCATAGCCGATGATATCGGTAAAGTTGCGCATCCTACGGTCTTGTTCGATGATCCGCAACAAGATTTTCAGCCTTCCATCAGCTCCGCCGCCGGCCGTGTGGTCCAACTCACGTCCACAAGGTGAAGCCGCCTATGAGAATAAGCGTGATGGGGCCAAAGATCCACCCAGCGTGTGCTATGGCGATGGGACAGGCGAGGAGGCCGGTACCGATCAGGTCGCCCAGGATGTTCAACAGCTGCGCGTGAGTCCGGGCCGTGTGTATGACCGGATCGACTCACGGTTTGGCCAAAAGACGACTTTCCAGGTTTGTACACTTCGACCTCCCTCCCCTTGTCCCCCTCGTCCGTTCCATACCCCTCGTAGCTGTCGACCGAGCCCCTCTCGATAATCTCGTCATCGGCCGCAAACGATGTAGCCACGCTTTTGGCGAGTAATGGTGAAGTCTCTGTTGCAGGTGGTTGTGCCGTGGAAGCCGACGATGTCGAGCGGGTGGTTGATGACGCTGTCATCTTTTGTGCTGTCGATTATAGATGGAGAGCAATGCTCGAGTCGGTTGAATTGTGAATACGGCCCACTCGGTCCACCGGGTAAACCGTAAGAGCAAGTTTTCCAGGCACCAAAGGTGCCATCCGCGTGATCTGCGGTCCGGCGCCTCTTTATGCGTCGCTCGCTTCGGGTCTTACGCAATACCCCCACGCGCATGATTCAAAGCGTTAATCAGACTCGAGGATCAGACTCGAGGAAGCAGACAGCCAGATGCAGGCAGCAGGCAAGTGTTGCAGACGTCGGTCGCGTGGATTCTCCCAACGAGGCATGCATATTATGTGCCGATGTGTACCGGCGGGGCAAACGCGAATCTACAAAGTTCCCGCGGACGACGCAAGGGTGGCCTCGCCACTCGTTCTGATGGTCGGCGGAGTGGCGAACCCGGAAGACCCCATTGAGCGAGCGTCGACCGTGGAGAGTCCCCTCAGCGTGGGTGAAGGGTCGATGCTCGGGGAGGAGAGACCATGTCGACCGATCGTACAACATTTGCCGCCTCCCGCGTCGGGAATGTGGAAGCCGGGAGGCAAAGTATTTCGACACGTCGAGGACGATCATCCTCTCTAAGTCGTGGCACCCTGATCATGACGAGCCCCACTGCTTTCTTTTTTGGGGGGAGGTGCTGCTGAATATCAATGTACGAAGGGGGATGCGCTCAGACGAGGGAGGACTGGCATTCCCCTGCCCTCTGCTCTGCCTTCCCAGTTGAGTCCACATTCCTTCCGAAGCCCCACGCGTCCAAAAGTCGCGCCAGGCCCGGCATCCAATCCCTGGCTCTCGCTCACCAAGATGCCTCGAAGACATCCGGCAGGGCTTCCTTTGCTTCGCGTCCAGATGTCTTATAGCATGCTGGTGAGGCTCTGTCAGACTGACAGACATGACACCAGTGTCATTGGGTCCACTCGACCCGGTTCCGGACCGTATTGGCAGCCAGGCCTGGTCTTGTCTGCGTGGCAGAGATATACACAATGCATTGGAATCGTGAGCTAACAGGTTGCAGCTCTCGGCTCGCGCGAGACCTACCTTTACTCCCGGCCCCCTCCCTTCCCATCGGGTCTCCGACCACTCTAGTCGTCCGGACTATGGTTCAGAGGTATACACAATGCATTCGGCTAGCGCGCGAGATCTACATTTTCCCCGGCCTCCTCCGTTCCCGTCGAGTCCCGACCACTCTACTTGCAACCTGTCGGATCAGCTGGTATTCTGCGAATGTGCTATGCAAGCTTCGACTCACGCTGATGGATGATCGCCGGCCCGTGCTCCTCATACTCGTCTTTGGTGATCCACAGCTGGTGGAACGTTCCCAAGCTGGCCAGGATCGAGCCACCCACCCACGACGCGTACTTGCGCTCGAATGGGATTGACGGCGAGTGAATCTTGATCTTTTGCTGCGGGTCAGCTTGCATTGAGACCCAATCATCGCAGGACCCACGCCAGGCATCAAGTTGGCAAGCTCCACATCGAGTCGTTCCGTTAGCCCGCGGGTGAGCGACGTGTTGCCCACGACCACAATGTTTTGCAGCAGCGCGCCGCGAACGTCCACATCGCACGACATGATCGAGTCGTGCACGAGCTGCGGCAGCGAGACGAGATCCTTTAGCGAGTGCGCGTGCGAGCCCGTCTCGAGCGTGCGCAGTGCGGACGGCGGCGTGATGCTCTGGTCGTCAGCGATCGAGTGACTCGGCGTCATTGCCCACCTGGTCAAAGTAGTTCTTCGGGTCAAACAGAATCTCGTTGAAGCGATACCTCTCCTCGCCAAAGTTGCCGCAATACCCATCCGGGAATTCGTACAACGTCTGCGGGAGATCGCGCGCGGTGGAGAAATCGAATCGGCTAGTTGAAACAACCTCTCCACATGCTTCCCTCCACGTCTCAAGCACGCTGTTCTCCGCCCAGTGGCGCCACGAGGCCGATGTTTGTGGTATACGGTCGTCACGAAGCACCGACTTGGGCTCGAGACCTGGTTCGGCGGTGGGCACACGCTTTTGAACGAGCTGCCGGGGGGTGAGGGCGAGGGGGAAGGAGCGGGTCGGAGTGGGATTGGTAAAATAGGAGTGTAGTTGGGAGAGGATGAGCTGGGAGCCGAGGGGTTGGCGCTTGGTTCCTGATGGTTAGCTCTGGGTAGTTCAGCTCTCAGCTCACCTGCTCGCAAGGCGTAGCCGTCGACTACCGGGACCACGCTGGTGTTGGCGTATCCCACATCAAGGACCAGCGACGTAGGCTTGCCGGCGGAGAAGCTGAGGTCAGCGCGGTGTCATAACCGCAAGACGTACGAGGACAAGACGCCCGACGAGCCAAAGTATATCGCTGGCACGCCCTCTCCCTCGAACGCGAGCTGAGCGAGCTTTTCCCTGCTATGTGGAGTGTTCCACGCCGCCTCGGTGATCATCAACGGGTGTTCTGTCGGGTTGACCGAGAGTCGGTCGTGCAGAATGTGGTGCAGCAACTGCGACGCGGGCTCAAAGTCGTGCACTGGGGTCAGCTTGCGCTACAGAGAATGAGCGCGACTCACCAACACCGTCCTGCATGAAGTTGTCCACCTCCATGCCCGCCCTCCAAACCCCGACGGCATCGTCTCCGACATAGTACTTTCTCGACTTTTTCTTCTCCACCTTGACACCATCGACCCCGTTCGCGCCGTCGGCAGAGGGTTCGTCGACATCCATGCCTTCTCCGTTGCTGCCGTTTGCCCCGGTCGCCGAGGACGAAGCATCCTCGGTGTACCCGTAGAAGGACGGGCAGACGACACGCGGGCAGTCTTCGCCTGCGTAGCCTGCTCTTGTCGTGTGCGAGCCAAAGTCGACCACGAGGGCGGATACTTCGTCTGTCAGTTAGCGCGGCCCGACCTGGGGGTACAAGGTGACTCGCCTCCGTTGTAAACCATCTTGCTCTATTTCGCGGTCGAGTATGCGTGTGGGAGCTATCTGACGATCTTCTTCGAGAGCGCCGGGCTTGTTGTCACGCAGAGAAAGCTCGATGAGACGATGAGCAGGCACAAAGTCGAGAGACATGAGCGCGTGTGTTGACTGAACTCGAGGCGTCGTTATCAAAACCTGACGTGGCCGACTCTGGTGCTCCTTTGACCATAAAGTCAACTCATCACCCAAGAGCTACGTTTGACACTCTCTGACGCATGCCGATCAAGCAAGGCTCACATTGTGCATAAAGATCGGATCATCGACCTGCACTGGCCAAATGCCCAACCCCATCTCGTCAAATGCGACATTACACGCCCTGACCGAACGCCTCGCCTCGCACTCGCGCTCCCTCTCCCCCTTTTCATTCGCGACCGACCGGCTCGCGGCATATCGCCAACCGGCTCCCCCACCGCAGCTTCCCGTTCTTCAACTCTCGTCCCGGCATCAGGATGTCCCCCAGGCGCAGCCAGTAGAGAATGGTGTCAAGCCGGACCAGTCTGGCGTGGTCCGCTGTCCGGCTGGAAACGGATACGTTGCACGCGGCGCGCACGGGGACAAGCGATGCAGCCGCTGCGAAGAGGAGGAGCTGGATGGGTTCATCATGGACATGGGGCTGGTGATGAGGCGGGAATATGACTGCTGGGTCGAGCAGTGCTGGTGCGTTTGGCGCGACACTGTCACACGAGCTAATGTCGCAGGACAGAGGCGTTTCATCATTTGTTCACGAGGACACTACCAACACTGGTCATACACCTCATCCTCACCGGCTCATCGCCCACCTTTCTCCGGCGGCAGATCGTCCACGGTGGAGCGGCGCTGGATCAGATATTCCAAAACCAAATACTCGAGATCATGTACACCGAGCTCGAGCTGCGATTATCCGGATCTCGCCCATCGGAAGTCGGCTCACGTCCACCGATCAACATGTCGCCCATCCCTCAACCCAACGCGCCGCCGCCAGGACTGCCCCGCGACGGCGTGTGCTTTCAGTCCCTAGCATACACGCACGGCCTGCCGCTCGACGACGACGACCATGGCATGTGCCTATGCCAGTTGACCACTTGCCTCGGGTGCTTTCACACAGCCGCGACAAGTCGTAAAGGCCCGATCAGCCTGTTACCCTACGAGCTCGCGTCCACGCCGGTTGCAACAGGGTGGACGGGCGGAATCGAGTCGTCGGCACAAGCGCAAGCACGACGCGCGGGATTCCACGCGGCGCGGACGTCGAAACAGCCCATCCCGTCGGGGCAGGGCTTTGTGCGGAATGTCAAATCGAGCGCGGTCCCTCGGCCACCAGCAATGTTTCCACATCCACAGATGACCGACGTGCTCGCGGTGGAGGAGCATCTGCGATGGCGGCTCAAGGAGATGGGCGCGGCGGACCCGGCGGTGGAGAGCCGGTACGGCCCATCGACAAACGCACCGGCAGCGCTGGAGGGTGTGGATCTGCCGGATCTGGGGGACGACCCGTCAGAAGACGGGAGCGTCAAGGGCGGTCCAATGTCCAAGAGAATTGTCAAAGTCTCGCGGGGAAAGGGCAAGGTGCGACGGGTGGTGAATGGAGGTGTACCGCCAAAGAAAAAGGAGCTGGGTGGAAAGGACGAAAAGTCCAAGGCGACGTGTTATCTGCCAAAGGAGTGGGCAGAGGAGGACCCCAGTGTCAGGAGCATGGCGATAGTTTTGACATTCCGCCATTTTGTCAAGGTGAGCCATCTCAACTACGGCCGCTGATCCCAGCTCCTGCACCAAGTAGCCACCACCACCTCCCCCTTTTCCTACTCTGCATACCCACGCGATGTGCTGGATCTATACCGCGTCCACCCGGTCGCGCTATATCGACGCCTGGCAGAACCGAGCGTGTCGCGGCGCGGCAACAAGGCGGAACTGCGCGCGTGGCAGGAGTGTATGGACAAGTGGGCCGAGGAGCTCGGTGCGAGGGAGAAGACTTTTGTGAGTGCCCCGCAAGAGCCAACCGCTCACCGCAGGGGAACAAACTCGTCAACGACTCGTACAATGTCGAAGCGGTTGAATACTACACCCGCGCAATATCCCTCGACCCGAAGAAGACGGTGTACTTTTCCAACCGCGCCGTCGCGCTCAATTCGATAGGCGAGCACGCACGCGCCGAGGCGGACTGCAAGTATATCTTGTCAAAGGATAGCAAGAATGGCAAGGCGTTCTTCCAGCGCGCATTGGCGAGAAAGGGCCTGGGCAGGTGGAGAGAAGCTGAGGCGGACCTGAGAGAGTGTCTCAAGGTCCAGTCGGGGAACGAGAGTGCGAAAAAGTTGATGGCGGTGGTCAAGGCCGAGGTGGCCAAGCTGCCAAAGCAGAGTATGAAGGATGTGATGGACTTCTAGCTGAGGGTGGCGTGGACGATCGTGTGTATGGCCGGGCAAGAGTATAGCCCTGTTGTCAATCATGCACCAGTACTAGTCGATCGTCGCTGCAGCTGACACACGAGCACGTCGCGATATGGTACAACAGCTAAAACAGATACAGCAAGCAACCGCCCGCGGCCGCAATCACCTCATCCTCGGCAACGTCGGGATCCGCATCCCGCCGTCCGTGCTCCCCGTCCCAGATCTCTCACGCCCTGCTCGCCCCTTCCACTCCTCGCGCCTGCTCTCCAGGCGCTCTTCAAACGACATGTGGATGGATCGCGGCGTGAGCGGCTCGCAGGTGGATAGAGGCGAGTGCGAGCCGCCGTAGGACGCCGAGCGGAATGACATGGTCGAGGTGGTGGAAGTTGGCGTGCGCGAGGGGGATACAGTCGCATGCTCGTGGTGGGGCATGTTGATGCGGTCGTGGTGGTCCATCTTGTGCAGGTGGGGGAGGGACGGCAGGGCGGACGTGGAAAAGTGGCGGCCGTGAAAGTGGGGACGGGCGCGCTGCGGTCAGCCATCGCGTTCTCGGTTATCGTACCGTGCTCACTTCGGGGAGGATCATGGGCGAGACGACGTCGTCGAGGTGCAAATCCCCATCGCCCTCCTTGATCTCTTGAACGCGGTCGCCGTGGTGCTCGTGGTGGTCGTACTGCGAGTGCGCGCTGTGGCTCAAGACGGGCGCAAGGCCAAGCGCGTGTCCGACAACAGGCTCGGGGTGACGAGGCGTTCTTGCTACGACTTCACGCTCGAAGCGCTCGAGTGGTGCAGCCCGGCCGAAGATGGACGGGACTGTGGCTGCTCTCGCTCGGAACCGAGGTCGCGATGAGCCGAGCGGGCTGGGTCGCTCGGGCAACTCTTCGCGGGATCGTGGAGGTGAAGATGGGGTGCGGACCATGTGGTCTTTGTCGGCCCAAGGTGAGGCGGTGGGCGCCTTGCGCGACGTTGCAAAGGGTATGACCGGCGTGCCGAGGCGAGAGAGCGGTGCCGGGGAGGGCGAAGCGGTCCTGGGAGGGGTCGAGATGGACGCGAGGAGCTGGTCGAATGACGGCAGGCGCTCACTGTGGGCGTCTGTAGGGTGGTTCTGGGTCATATCGTCGAGGATATGGCGGGTGTATATGAAGGCTGTGAAGACTTGATGGTGGTCTGACGGGCGACAGCCATGCATGTACCCAGGATCTTATACCGGCACAAAGGGACAGCGGCCGGAGCTCCTCGCGACGGACCACCAAGAGACGGCATCATCGCCTCGCATCGCAGAGAGCGATGCGCTGGGGTACACGAAACGCAGTGGAATATCGGAGAGACTCGAACATCTGAAACCGGTTACGGCGTGGGTGCCAGTGGGATTCCGGCATCGGGCGATTTCGACTTGCCCCGTCGCCCTGGCAATTTGTATTTCCCGCGACTGTATCCGCGAGCGATTTGTATTCACCACGACGTTGCAGGGGCGACGACTGAGGGGTTTGGCTTGGCCTCGACGTCACAGCTGCGAGAAGGGGCCACCGGCTGGGAATGTATCCGTGAGCGCATGAGAAGCTTGGCCACTGCGACCGGCGCACCACGGCGACGTGTTTCAGCTGGAATGTTGTGGACAAACCTTGCTTTGGCGAGATACGACCGTTCCGCAATGGCGTGCAAAGAGTGACGACAGGCTACGCCGAAGGTATCCTCCCGCGCGTCAGTCTTCGCTGGCCAGCGCTGGCGAGCTGCTTGCCCGTGACCAAGTGATGGTGCCTTTTGACTGACGCATAGATCCCCTCTGCACGTCCCTTCTGACCCGATTGACATCATGTCCTATGCCATCACGTTTGCCATCATCACGCTCATCTTCCTCATCTAATGTTCGTTCTTACTACACCACAGCGCTCCTCATAACCCACTCGCTAGTATGGCCCCGTCGTTCACCCTCAAGTCCCTCTCAGTCTCGCCCTCGCGTCCATCATTACCCCTCGCAGTGCCATCAGCAAACGTCTCGCCGCTCTCCTCTCCAGGCCGATCACCGACGAGCTACTTCCCTCTCCCCTCACCCTCAAGCACCTCGGTACTGACCAAGACTCAACCCTCGCACCGCCTCGTGAACCGCGACGAGGCATTCAAAGTAGTCAAGTACCTCGAAGAGGTCCTCTCGGCATGGAACGAGTACAGGATGGCTCTCGCACAAGCTGGCAAAGCTGGTAAAAAGCTCGCCAGTGCGATGAAGGAACTGGCGGGGTGCATGGACAAGACGGACGTTCCGGGTGGGTCTGCACGTGGAAAGTGAGGTCTGACAACAGCGCAAACGATCAAGCCTGCCGGGGCGATGATCGAGACGTCCTCCGAGCTTCTTGGGAAGCTGTCGAAAAAGGTGGACGGGATGTACGATCAAGCCAACGCCGACGCGTCAAAGTACTTCAACCTGCTCGCTGTGGGTCGACGCTACTCCTCGTGCCCACTGACAGAGCAGAAGGAAAGCAGAAGCCACGACGCGTACCTCAACGCGGCGACCAAAAAGCACGACAAGGCGGAAAAGGCATATCGCAAGGCGTCGAAGAGTCTGGGCGAGACAGCCACGGCGCATTCGGGGCTTGTCGCGCTCAAAACGAGTCTGTCAGAGGACATCGCCCGTGCCAACGCGTGCGTGACGATCGTTTGGATGGGCTCGAGCTGACGTGCAGCGACCAAGCAATGCTGTTTGGCAGCAAGCAGGCTGATGTCGTCCTCAAGATGGCGAGCGCGATCGGCGGTCTGGCGGTCAACCTCTCGTCGTTCTTCTCCGAGGGGCTGAGAAAAGTCGCAGTATCGCAGCCCGACGTCGAGTACTGTGAGGATGCGATGTCGCCCCGACTCCCGATGAGCTGACCTCAGTCCGCGCACTGGCCGACATACACTGGCTAGGGGCGATCCCCCGTGATTTGGACGAAGCCGAGGAAGAGAAGAAGCGGGATGACTTACGGCTGATCAAGACGCGGGTGGCTCTGGGCGAGATGGACATTGTGGGCGAAAAGGTCTGGAACGGTTTGTCCAAGGGGCCAAAGGAATCAGTCGCTCCGGAGAAAGCTCCTCTGCAGACGTCTCCACAGGCGACTGATCCCTCGTCCCAGCCCGCGACCGCTGGGAATATATCAACGGCTGCAAAGGACCTCGACGCCAAAGGGCTTCAGCTCGACTCTGTCAAGGAACGTCCGAAGCCTGACGCAAAGCCGACTCCTGCAAAGTCGGACAACAAGCTGGCGCCGTCCACCAGTGAGCCATCACCGCCCCCAACAAGGAATGACCCTCCGGCCCAAACGCAGCCTGCGCCTGCGCCGAGACTCGCGTCGCAGCAGCAAAGTCCTCCCGAAGCGAGACCAAACGGGCACGATGCGCACTCACCCCACGCGACCATCACCAGCACAGGTAGCTCGGCCACCCTCGCCTCGTCCGGTAACGGGTCGGAGATCTCGCTACGGCACGCCGCCACGTCAGTACCCGACGCGCAGCCCAGGCGCGACTTCAGCATGTCCACGGTGCACTACCCCACACTCCGCAGTCTTCCCCAGTCGCCCGAGCAGAACATACAGGTGTACCATCCTCAACAAGCTCGCCCGCCCGTCGGGCCTCGCAATGTGTCGATGCCGGGTCAGGCTGTCCACATGGGGCATGCGCCGCGCCGCAGCGTCTCGCAGATCGCTCGCGATATGGAGAGGCACGCAGTCAACGAGCGGCACAGCACTTTCGAGGCGCACCAGGGCCACCGGAGCTTTGCGTCGGGTTGCAGCCTGTGCAGCATGGACTACGACCGCATGTAGGTCGCTGTGAGCCTGCGTCGACGCAACGAGCTGACGGGCAGGGTGCAGATGAGACAGCAGCAAGCGTCGCGGCGGGTCACCATGCCGCCTGCGTACAGCCAGCCGCAGCCGCTGAGAATGCGGGATGAGCGAGACGAAGCGCGGAGTGTGCGATACAGCGACGAGCGGAGAGATGAGCCTTCGCCGTGGCATAGGGCGGAGACGCAGGACAGGCGGTCGACATACTACGCCCCGTCGCGGGAACACGTCTTGCAGGCGCCTCAGCCGAGGCGGGCGACGGGACATAGCCCCGACTTTGCCGTTGAAGAGCGGTCATTCTAGTGGTGGAGTTGTCGCACCTGGCCCGCGGGATTGTGCGTTGGGTCGATCTTACTAGATAACGAGTAATGTGAGGTGCAGTCTGGGACATCTGTGTCGCCCCTTTTGGCGTCTCATGCGTATGCTCGTTGCATTTTTCTGTACACGCCGCTATGATCGGCTCGAACCGGTTCGAAAACGCCCCCTTGACGGCCTCACCCACGACCGCAACCTCGTCCAAACTCCACGTGAACGATCTATCGTCGGACACCCTGGTTCGTCCTCGTCGTTCCCCTTCTTGCGTTGGCTGCGAGTCAGCGAGCACTTGAAGTCGCGCCATGATCAACTCACCCCGTTGGATGGTAGCTCGTCCTCGGGCGGCACCGATACCCTTTCCTCGCATAGCGTTCGGTCCGATTCGCTTGAACCTGGGATCAGCGGTCTTGCTCCCGCAGCCCACAGCAAGTTGTCCCCTTGAGCTGTTCCCTTCCGGCGATCCGTTCCGCCATACGAGCAAGCTCGCCGCGATACAGCAACATATAGCCGACTCAACGGCTTTGCGATGCAGCGGGGAATGGTCAACCCATCCCCTCCGAGCCGGCCCTGGCTCCTCGGCTCTGTCCGACGATCTCCACGCTCCACAGATATCAGACACCGTGGCACTCACATCGGAGCCTGCGCAAGCAGATCTGGGACGATCATGAAGCGGATCTGCCGTAAGTGCATGCACGAGACGGCCCTGTCACAATTTGTGAACACTCACCATGCTACCACGGATGTACACCTGCTCCAATTGCGACACTCGCCCATCCCGCGCCGTCACCGTGATCTCCCTCAGCGCAATGTTCAACGAGTCCTCGGCTGTGGGCGGTCGGAGTATCAAGCACGTGTATCCAGCGCGACAGAGGTGAGCAAGGCGATAGAGCAAGGGGGAAAGATAGGTGGTTAGCTTCTGACGATCACACAGCCCGTCGCACTAACCCTCCATCAGCTTTCCACGGTACATCTACGATCAGCTCAAGCGGGCCACACTGTATCTGCGAGCTCACCTCGCCAGTCTTCAGCTCGACGGTGATGATGTGCCCGAGGGACTCGTGCAGGAGCTTGACCGGGATACCGAGGTTGGCCATGTTGATTCGAGTTGTCTACGGGGCGGTGAGGACTGGGGGTTGAGCGAGGAAAAGTAGGTGCTGTAGGCGGACGCTGATACTGGTCTGTCGAGCTCGAGAAAGGGTTCGAGATGAGAATGCAAGGATGCGAAGATGATAGTGTTGTACAGGTAGGAACACCCAATTTCAGCGAGTGGTTGAACGAAGAACGCCAGCGACCGCGTAGAGGCGGCTCGATTAACGTTCCGCCACCGGACAACCCACTCTGGCAAGCTAGCATGGCGCCTAGAGTCCTTTTGTAGGTGTGCCGATATGCGTCTATCGTGCATGTGAACACGGCGCAAGAGTCCCCGGGGCGAGCCAGCCACCTATGGTCTGATATGAGAGACGAAATCGGCGTAGCTTCAGAATCACTGGGCCCGAAGCCGCCCCGTCGACCTGGACCGAGGTGCAAAATCGACGACGGCCCTCCGCGAAGCCAGCGCAAGAAGCCGTGGCGCAGGGTGAAATGGTGCCGAGATCGCTCTCGTCAGCATCTCGACCGGCGCCCACGCACTTTCTGAGCATCGCGCTGGTCACGGCCCACTCTAGGGGACAGTTGGAGTCTAACATCGCCGGATTCAAGCGACGACTAAAAGCATCCCACTCGCGACTACCCGGCGCAGCGGTCCGTCCAGTGGGCTCCTTCCACCTCACCCTCAATGTCATACATCTGCCTACCCCCAGACACGTCCAGCGCACCACGGACGTGCTTCGCAAGCTCGACTTTGGCGAAGCGCTGGTGTCAGGCCCCCGACCCAACGGACCGAGCGATCCGCTGTTCGTGGACCTAAAGTCGCTCAGTGCAATGCGCAACCCCCGGAACACGTCTGTGCTGTACCTGACCCCCGAGGACCCGTCTGGGCGACTCAAAAGTCTCGCCCAATGCGCGTTCTATTCCTTGAGCACGGCCGGGCTGTGCCGCCCGACCCGACCCCTCCGACTGCACGCGACTGTGTACAACACCCGGTACATCGCGCCGCGTCATCCTGGGCGCGACGGCCGCTCGCCGCAGGTCGACGCGCGAGCGCTGGTCAAAGAGTATAAAGACTACGTTTGGGCTGAAGGGGTGACGCTGGAGCGGCTCGGCATATGCGAGATGAGGGCGGAGAAGGTGAAGGACGAGGCGGGGCGGGCAGTTGACGAGGTGTATCGGGAAATCGCGTCCATCCGTCTGCCATGACATCGTGCGGATTCCTCTCAGTGACAACATGAGAGCATCTAGCCAATCTCATCCCCGTAGTCGACCCGTCTTCGCGCTCATTAGCCATGGCCGATGCATGTCATAAGGTCGTCCAGAAGTCGCTTGATACGTGACATACAGCCACCACTCGTCTAGAACGTCTCCTCGTCGTCCGCCACGGCCTGTTGATCCGCCGGCAACTGCTATCAGTCCGTGCCCCCCGTCACAGTCACGATGCGATAGCTCGACCCACCTCGAAGCCATCTGCCGTCGAGTACAAGTGCTCCTGAATCTGCGCCAACGTATCCTTCTCGGCCTGCTCAATCCCCTCGACCGCTATGCGCTCTTGCACGATGAGCTCGATATGGCGCAGTTCTGGTGTCAGCGCTCTCATCACTCTCGCGGGAGAATCCACGCACTGTCAAAGTAAAAGTCCCGCTCCTTTTCGACAGTCTGCGAGTGCTCCGCCACCTCTGCAAGCTGCGCCCGCAGCTCGTTAAGCTGGGACTGGCTCGCGGCGGACACGGTCCTGGGCGCTCCGCTGGTGACGGGCACGCGGGCGCGGGCCGCCGGGGCACGGGACGACGAGGCCGCCGCGGGCGGGACGTATCCGCCTCTGCCGTCAGCGCGGTCTCGACCTGGAGCTCGCGGGGCGGACTCGGATGCGAGCGTAAGATGTACGCCACTCACGATCGTCCCGCCGCGTCGTAGCTGTCCCCTCGGGCGTGCACGTCCCAGTACTTCTTCAACCACTGCAGGAACTCGAGGTTGTCCTGCATCTTGCACTTGACGAGCTTTTCCACAGGGATGGGCTGCGGTCAGCGGGCATGGCCTTGACTGGCCTACACATCACGTTGCGGCGACGAAGACCCGTCCGTCCGAGCTCACCTTGTCAATCCCGTGAGACTTGAACGCCTTTTGGAGAATCTTGAAATTGTCGAGGTACTCGTACTCCATCTTGGCGCCGTACTTGACACGCTGCATGGGCAGGTCGCCTGGGGTCAGCCGTCATCGCATCCTAGCTTGGCCGCCATCGCCACGGGGTCCTCGGCCATGAGAGCTCAGACACGCACCATATATCGAGTCGACGATCTGCATCGTTAGCTCCGGCATGATCGCTGGCTTTCTCTCATGGCTCAGATCCACCTACGACCGACCCAAGCTCACCTGGCAGTAGATCGCGCCCTTGCCGCACTCTTCAACTTTGGCAGGCGCCTGACCCAACAGATCATTCAACCATGCCAGCAGCTCGCCTCGGGCTGGGGTCAGCGACCCAACACTCGTCACTTGCAGGACGATCCGCCTCCCGACCACCTCTCAGCTACACTATCGCATCCACTCACACTCTCCAGTGTAGACGGACATGATGCAGGGTATGCGATGGGTATATGGCTGTTGATGATGGCTACTGTGTTCGCCGCGCCGCTTTGACGCGCAAAACAAGTCAAACACAATCCGGCGCGTCAACCTGAAACAAGTGCTCTTTTGCTTCCGCCTCGTCGCAATCGTACACCGCAAAGTAAGGATACATAAGCCCTTGATATAGACTTGAATTCTTGTGCACTTGATCGCATGCGAGTACGCGCTACCCGGCGTACCTTTCTCTCCCACTCCTCGCTCTCGTCCCCCACTCCTCGCCCCCCTTACCACCTTTCACCGCACTCTCCGCAATGCAAAAAAAAACCCGTTTAATGCTGGAATAGATCATGGAACACACTCGGGATCTCCGCCGACTGCCATCAGCACCTCGCCCCCGTTGTCAACCCCACACCCACCTTGAAGCGATAAGCACACTCTGTACTCCTCAGCATTTCCACATCGCCCCCAGCCGCCTGCACAAAGCTGCAAATTACACCATTCACCTGCGGGCCCTGACCCCTGTTCGCGGGCGGAACAGCCGCCGCCACGCGATGCGCGTACCCCTCGACCGACCGGGGGAGATCAAAGTTGATGACGAGCGGCGCCCACGGGATCTCGGGCGGCTTGACATTGACGTCAAAGATGACCAAGAACCGGGGTCCTTGGCCCGCGATGGAATGCGCCCAGCGCTGCAAGATTGCCTTTTTCTGCGGCGGCGGCATGTCAGGCGCGAGGTACAGCGTGTCCCATTGCCGGCTGCCTAGCTTGTACTGAGGGTCAGCGAAAGCTACCCCAGTGCAAACCCACCACGACCGCCTCGAGCATCGCAAACGTCCCGACGTGAATGATCGCCTGCCAGAGCGGGTAATCGTCCAGCAGCTTGACGAGCATGTCCAGCTTGTACTCCTTTGCTCGTGAAGCCTCTTCGCTGACTTGTCCGCCATTCGCCCGGCCGGATCCAATCGTCCCCGGGCCCGCATCGACCGCCGTGGGCGCGTCTGACCGCGCCGAGCCAGTGATGGTGAGGTAGACGTAGGTGTGCTTGATGTTGATGCCCGGGGTAATGGACGAGACAGACTCTTGCGAGTTGACTCCGCCTTCGCGTCGGTACAGCACACGCAGTGGATCGCGAATTTGCAACTGCTGCGAAAAGTTGATGACATCGGTTGGGATGGTGTTCGAGCTGCAGGTCAGTCGACATTGGTCTCGGGAACATCACGGCACGTACAAGATGCACGTCTGGCGCTCGATGCCGCTCGCGCCGGGCACAAGCGGAGTCGAGGGAGGGGGCGCACCAGGCGCGCCGAAGCGGGACGGACCGGGCGTGGGTTGACTGGGGAAGGGAGTCTTGCTAGCGGGGTTGAACGGCGAGTGCATACCCGCGTCGTACGGGCTCGTCACGCCGACATTGGGTCCACCCGGCGAGAATGGCGCGAGGTTGGCCGTCGACGTCGCGGGATTGGCCAAACTCGGCGTGAGCGGTCCAGTGACATTGTTGGCAGCCCCTCGGCGCGGGGACGGGAGCAGCTTGGTCACGTTCAAGACGTGCTCGAACAGGTTGCGCGCGATCAGCTGGTCGACTTCGTCGAGCTGTCGTCAGCGATCGCTCCGGCTGCAGAATCGCACTTACAATCAACAGCTTCACTTCAGACCCGTTGAGACCCCGCGGCGAGATCACCTCGGCGATCTTGGCCGGCGTTCCGACCAACAGCTGTACCGCATCCCGCTGCATCTGAACAATTTCATTGGGCAAGCCACTCGAACCCGACATGCCCGCAGCGACACCTGACCGCACGCCAAGAGGCCCTCCGACGCTTCGAATGACTGATATTAGCTGCTGGCGCGGCGCGACGACGCACGCTTGTGGCACTGATTCGCCTGATCAACAGTCGTGGTGATGATCAGGACCGACGGCCCGCGATAGGCGCCATTCGACGGTTGGAGTCCAAGACACAGCTGCAGAGCGGGTATGACGCTGAGAGTGAGCGTTGCGCCTGTGACTCGCCGCTCACTAGGATATGATCCGCTCCTGTGTCGGCGGCGCCTGCGCAATAATGTCCGAGCCCTTGAGCATGAACGGCAACACCCTGTTCTGGATCTTGTTGGGTGGCCCGATACTGCATTCAGCCCTCGCCCCCATCCGTGCGCCTGGCCACTCACCCATACTTGTTGATCGACCGCAGCAGCTCCGGCTTGAGGGCCAAGTGCTCCCACTTTGATATCGTAAAGCCAGCTCCCGGCGCAGTCGCACCCGCCTGTCCACCCGCCGAGGGAGTTGCGGCGGAACCAGTACCCACCCCATTGATCCCCCCAGGGGTCATCGGGCCCGTCACGCCGGGTCCAGGACTCCACGTCGCTCCGTTGCCAAATTTGCCCCACTTGTCCGCCCCGTCCGCGTGCGCCTGCGCCTGAGCCTGCGCCATCGAGCTGCTCATGGACCTGTTGATACCCGGCCGGGAGCTCGCGAACGCGCTCGAGCCAGTGATCGCGGGACTAGCCAGTCCGCCCGGTCCGGCCAGTCCACCCGTGAGCGGGCCACCGTTCCCCAAATGCGACGGCGTGTTCACACTGTCGAGCCGTCCAAAGTGGTGGGGCCGTTCTTGCGTTGGTGTGGGTGTCTGCGTATTCTGCCGGGACAAGTGCGACTGGGACGTCTGCAGCCGTTGCAGCTGGGCAACACTCGCGCTCAGCGCGGCGAGCTGGGTCGTCAAAGCTGCGACGCCTGGCTCGGCGGCGGATGGTGTCGTGGCTGGGATAAAGGGTGACGCTTTCGCCGGATCGGGACCTTCGAACGGCGAGAAGACGGGAGGAGGGCGGGCCGTACTGCTCGCGCCGGGGATGGTCGGGCCGGCATGGTTTGACAGCGTCTTGACGACGCTGCTGAGGGTCGCGACTTGAGCGGACAGACTCGCGAGCGTCGACTCGGTCTTGGCCAGCCGGCTGGACAGGGCCAGGTACATTGGCGAGGTCTCCCATTCGCGGTCGGGGAGGTTGGGCGCGGCCTCGCCGTTGGCCCGCGGTGCGTTCGCGGGGGCAGGATTGGCTTCGCTCATTGCCAGGGCCGGCGAGTTGAGTCAATGGGTCAAAGTGCGATGCGGTATGTGTATGCTACAGGAGTCGATACCATGGGATGTTGGAACCAGAACAGAGAATGAGAGGGTCTAGTGTTGGCCATGGCTACAGAACAGGTGCACAGATTACGACGCATCACGGACGCAAATTACGTTTCCCTGACTCATCTCTTATGGCATCCAATGGTACCAGAGCGACTCGACGCCACGGGCAGCTGCAACGCACAAGATCTGTACACGCCCGCATGAACCGAACAAGCCCCGTGCGACTTCCCGGTCCCCTCCCGCCGCGTGTCATGAATGTACATCCATAGCCCAACAGCCCGTCCCCGTCATGATGGCTGCGACCCGTAAAAGCTAGCATAGATCGTGCCCAACCCTTACTCGACCATCTCGACGTCGCCCTGCTCCTTCTTGCTCTCTCCCTTCTCCGCGCCCTTGGATCCCTTTCGCTCGAGGATGGCTTTTCGGTCCTTGTCAAGCTGGGGTCAGGACAAGCTCTTGCTCCAACGCATGACGCACCTTGAGCGAGGTGATGACGACGTTGGAGGGGTGGATGCCGACCGGGACGGTAGCGGCGTTGGACTTCTCGACGTGGACTCGCTCGACGTGGACGACCCACTTCTTTCGGTAGACCTGGAGTAAGCGTTCTGATGTGACCAGACATTGCACCGCCTGGACCCACCTGGGTGATCTTGCCCTCTCGGCCCTTGTACTTTCCTCGCACAATCAAAACCTCGTCGTCCTTTCGGATGGGGAGCGATCGGGTGGTGTGCTGTTGTCGGAGCTCCTTGCTCAGGGGCGAAGACATGATCTTTCGCTTGAGGCCGGAAGGAGCGGCGAAGTGAGCCTTCCTGGACTTTCGTCGGTCGGTAGCGAGTCCTGCGGGGTTAGCTTGGGTCTTGGTCACGCGCAGATGGTGGAATGGAGGTGTGGTCGAGAGGCTGGTGTCGCAATTGGGTCGAGCTTGGTCATGTCCTGCGGGGATGAAGCCGGCTGAGCGCTTGGCAAGTGTGGTGATCTGCCCAACCCGCCATCGTCGTCCGCAGAGGAAGCCTCGAGCGAGCCCTTTAGTCGCAATGATCGTCAGGGCAATCTCGAACCCAGCTCGAGTCGTCCCAATAGTGTCGAATTTTCCTGCCTGCGTCGACGTCCAGTGCTCCCCACCACTCCGTGCATGGCAACTCCTCCGCCCGTTGACCTCGGCACCTCTATCCCTCCCCGTGTCCTGCGCGGCATCGACGCATCGTATCGGCCCTTGTGCGTCCCTTCTGGGCGTGTCGAAAAATCGTCCTGGGCGATCCTCGGCGTCCGCGTGCGTGTATGGGCGAGAGGAAGCGACGGAGGAGGAGGGCAGGACGGATGCAGCAGCACGACTTACCCTTAGCAGACGCCATTTTGTCGATAGATGAACGGGTTGAAGGTTGGAGCTGTATGGCGAGTCTGTAAACCTCGAATTCGGCAGTGCGGCGAGCAGCGAGCAGCAGCAGCAGCGACAGCCAGCGACTGGACGGTGCAGGCTGGGCAGTGGGCGGTACGGTGCAGGGCATTACGCCGAGCCAGCGGCCAGCAGCCAGCCAGCCAGAGAGCAGACCCGCTGCCAGCCGGCGCGCACACCACAGCAGAGCCAGAGCCAGGGCTTACCTGCGAGCGACCCACCGACCCAGCGTATGCATCCCCAGCCACCACTGCGGCCCGCCGGGAATACCGGCGTTAAATCCCCGGCGG
>CAUG01000355.1:1851-55319 GCA_000442785.1 Papiliotrema flavescens NRRL Y-50378
AAGAAGACCATTTGTTGGATCCTTGGGGGAACGCAGTCCAACCCCTGTTCATACATACCACAGAGGGGGGGGAGGGGGTCAGGGTAACACCGATGTGCACTCAATGAGCAGGAGTGAACGCTCATTGAGCAGAGGCAAGCACTCATTGAGCAAGGGGTAAGCACTCATCAAGCAACCAAGCGCTCATTGAGCAGGTGAGCGCTCATTGGTGAGCAAAGTTGAGCGGCGGTGTTATGGTGGCGTGTGGTTATTACAAGACAGAGCTGCTGCGATGTCCATGATATGGGGCGGCCAGAGCGGATTGTAACATGAGCAGCCCTCATGGCACGCTTATGTCATCAGTGGTCAGGTGACTTCTTCACTTCTTCAAGTGGGGTGACACGTTGAGTGACACATGGTGTCCTTCCTTGCATGACAGGTGGCATTCTAGCATGAAACGTTGGTGGAAGCAATCTGCTGCCCACTTGGATGAAATTTGGTTCCAGTTGGGTGTAATTTGTTCAGGTTTGGTAATCATTGAAGATACTGTCAGGTGATGCTCTCCATGGAGCAGCGTACCCTTCAGACTGTAACACAAAGTGTGAATCTGAGCGCACCATGTCTATCAGCATCATGCTAGCGTGCCATTCTCCGGCTGGCCAGGCGCCACCTATTTCTGTGCGTTGTTACCATGCAGCTGCCATACACATGCTATCACAGATCAGGGACTTTGAGCAAGCTCAAGGGTATGGTAAACAGGCTCAATACACTACTCAGTCATAAAAAAATGAACACTGCACAAAGAGATGTGGCACTGTGAGTCACTCCATTCAAAAGCAACCACCATGCTTACAGTTCTGACATGACCCATTTGAAGCACAAAGGCCAAAATGCGGCATGTCCCGGTCTTGGGGGGTTAGGCTGACATCAAAGTCACCTTGTGTCTGTTTGTAGTCCCCTGCCATCAAGGACATGAACTGCTGACATCCGTGCCATAGTGGTGAGTCTTGTGGAATTCTCTGGGAGTACAAAACTCTCTTTGCAGTTTCAGAGGGGAAAATGAACTTCCCATTGGCTTTGGCGGTTTTTGCAGCTGTAAAGATCCCGCGGATTATGTCCCAAGGTACATGAGTTTTGTCCAAGAGAGCATTGAAACGGGCAAGCTTCAGTGGTTGTATGAGGTGTGTATCAATTGAATATCCCAGGCTCATTGAGCGTGTGCCTGACAACTGGTCTTCCTCCATGAGCTCTAGGGCATCGATAAGCTCTTCAACCTGCTGGACTCCAAGACCCCCAATAAGTGAACAATTCTCATTTTCAGTAGTGTACTGGGTGTCAAGCTCTGAGACATGTTTTGTAGGCTCAGAAGCAAGGTCAGAATTTGTGGACATTGTGTGTGTGTGGACTGGTAGGTGATCAAGTGAGGGGGAAAAGTGGAACAGGGTCAAAGCAGCGTGAGTATAAGACCTGCTGGCATTAGGCCAGGGAGTGGAGTGAATGAAAGGTTTGCTTTCAGCCTCTCCTTAGAAATACATTCAGGCGCTTTTCACCCCCACAATGCCAGGCCAGGCAAGTCAGAGCATCAAGCGACAGCACTTCAAAGGATCATGTGTGTGAGCAGTGATCATGCTCACCGCAGCAGAGTCCACCGTTGACACATTATGCCTCAAGGCAAGGAGGGAAAATGAATTGTCTGTGTGACGCCCTCTACCAATGGCCTTTTGGTGCCTGTTCATGGCATGAAGAGAACATGTCAGAAAAGACAAGGGGCAACGACAAGCCTGCCGACTACAATGGCTGGGAGACTGATTACTCATGTCA
This sequence comes from Papiliotrema flavescens NRRL Y-50378, assembly GCA_000442785.1. Lineage (NCBI taxonomy): Eukaryota > Fungi > Basidiomycota > Tremellomycetes > Tremellales > Rhynchogastremaceae > Papiliotrema > Papiliotrema flavescens. Next base: position 3,652 of record CAUG01000355.1, read on the forward strand.
GAACACATGCAATGACAGGCATTGCTTTACCTGCAACCAAGGCTCAGCCTCTTGTCTTCTGACTTGTTGACTCTTTCCGCCCTCCAAAATGGTCAACATCTTGGTTGGGCGTTTACAAGTTTCTGTCTCAGGTGTCTGGCATATCTTGCAAATGTTTGCAGAGCCATATTGTTGATGTCGAATGCATGATGGGATGACTGCAAGAACACAGATCCATCAGTTGCGCTGATGTCCAGAGGATCACGCTGAATGGTGGCGGGGACAAACCCGCTCGTTCTTGACAGACAGTAATGCCTCACATACCATCATCCCACACAACGCTCCACACGACCCCAGCCGTTCCTTTGTTCGCCGCGCTCCGGGTTGCATTCAGCAACGGTCTGTGTATCCTTTCGATAGCGCACGGTCACACTAACTGGCTCGGCTCGGTGTGCACACATCCTTGCCATCTGATCTTCCCTATGCCGAGCTTCCTCAAATCGATCTTCAAGCCGTCAACGAAACGCCAGTCTCATCGCTCTGGGGCGCTACCGCCCGGCGTCAATTTCTCACCGCCCCGCGCTCACGCAGATCTTTCAACAGACGAGCTGACAGCCTTGACTCAGATGTTACAAGAGCGACTGACCAGTCCTGCGGGCGGCAACCGCGACAGCGTCTTGCAAGCTATACGCGACCATCCATCAGGTGGAGAAGACACCATGAGACAACTAACGGCTGTGCTTCAAGGCACCAACATCAGCCGAGATACGCTCAGGACGCCATATCAGCCGGTGAGAGGCTCGTCGCAGGGCTACGGCGGTAGTCACAGCCATCATGTGAGTCGCCAACGATCCCGAAGGGGTCGGAAACAGGATCTATGGGCACAAGCCGTGGAGGCGGCTTCTGTCGCATTGGGTGAGCCCATTTTTACATTCCGGTGCCCGCTCTGACGTCTAGCGTTGGCGGAAAAGCTGTGTACCTCGAGTATGGGTAGGCAAAAGCAAGCCAACTCGCTGCTCCAACGTATCTGCAGTCTCATCGAAGCTCAGCGCGAGGAGCTGCTCGAAATCCGGCCGCACGCCGAAGGCCACGGGTTGCCCACACTTAGTGAGTTGCTTGTCCATTGACGCACTCTGGTTGACGACCAGGCACCTTGAAGGAGATTTACACTAAGCTCCATGCGGGGTTGCAGGACGCCAAGGGGATGCATACCGGGGATGGGTGTGCCACGCTATCGACCCTCACACAGGTCTTGCTCGAGGGACCGGATTGTTTGATTGACGTGTCCATCATCGAAGCCATCGTGTGGCAAGCAGAAGTGATTGATCCAAACTTCGGAGCGGAGATCAAGCAGATCTTGGACAAGACAATGGCTGGACCGCCCAATGAACCGGCAACGTGAGCGGTCCTTGCCCCGCCATCGCACACTTCGCTGACGAACAGGTTCAAAAGAGCGGCCGAGAGCATCATCGCTGTCGCGTCTGCCCTTGCTCCGGACCACCTCGACGATATCGAAGCGGTCAACGCTTACAAGGCGATCGGCATCTTGGTCAAACAGCTGCAAGTCCGGCTGGGATCCAGCCGGCCGGGAAGCCCGACCTCTAGCCAGCTCTTTCGCCCACTGCCCCACCCCCGATCGTCTTCCACTCGGTCCGTCACTCCCGCCGCAACCCCACTTACCTTCTCTGCCACTCCCTCACCCGTGAGATCACCCACGTGGTCTCCCGCCAGGTCGCCTGTACTGTCAGCCGATACAACCCGCTCAACGACCCCCGACCCGGACCTGTACACCATCGACAACGCGGCGGACCTGCAAGCGAGGTACGGCACAGGACCGATCGGCACGCCGTCAAAGACCGTCTCACTCGCGCCTACGCCTCCCACACCGAAAGCGCCGCCGGAGTCAAGCGAGCCAGACACGGAGGAGCCAGAGGTATGGGAATACCGGGGAAACTTGCTGACTCGTTCGGCGCTTTCGCTAGTTCTGCGACAAGAAGCGCTCGCCAAGGCAGACTCGTCCGGCCAATACGCCGGCGAGGTCAGTTGGGATGATTTGCGGAATGCTTGGGTACCAAAGTGGGCCGAAAAGCTCAAGCCGGAGGATGTGGCGGACGGGGAGATCCCGTCCACGAATCCGGCCATGTACAAGATGAAGAAGAAGGATGCGTGGGGGAACAGAATAGGATGGAGAGACGGAGTGATGTACTACGAAGACGAGCCATCTTTCAATCTTCCCGAGGACGATTGAGGTTTGTATCGGGCAAGGTTTGCTGTTGTTGTACGTGTCCAAGATGTATGTTGTGGAGTTCTCAAATTTTTGCGCCGCCGGATTGCCTCTGTACTGATACATGGGCGTATCGGTCACTCGTAGCCTGCAAACCGGATGACGAGAATCGTGTCTAAACGGACACGAACTCGTACACGGCGCCCGGTGCATTGAGGTCATAAACGGTAGCTGCGATGTCTTGCATCGATCACGCATATCAACTAGGGTACAAGAGACCTACGGCATGCTAAGCGGTTCAGTACGCGGCTTGACCAAGCGATATTTGCATGCCCGAAGCCTGTAGAACCAAGTGCTAATGTTGGCAAAACGCCCAGTCCAAGGTCGAAGACTTCAAGGAGTACATACAGCCTCAAAGCCACTCGGGCCTGTCGCTACCGAGCTCTTTGGGCATAAAGTCGAAACCCCCTTCGCAGCCTTGCAGAACCCCCGCATGTCCAACAGCTTTCATCGTCCCAAATCCGCTCAACTGCTCCACTGACACCTGGTCGACCGATTGTTGATCAATCCCCGGCGCATGCACACCATCCTCCGCCCTACCCAAGTCCTTGAGCAGCTGCATGCAGCCCTGCAGCGAGACGTTCACGTCCCATCCGCCTCCTTCGCGACCGCGACGCCATACCGCGGCCAAGATACCCGCGGCGAGGAAGTACCCGCCGGAGTGATCGAGCGCTTGACATGGCAGTGGACGTGCCGCACCGGAGCCGAACGCTTCTGCCTCGGAAGCATTGATGCCAGTCGCAGTTTGCACGAGCGAGTCGAAGCCGCGCTTATGCGCCCATGGCCCTGGGCCCCAGGCCGAGAGGCTTCTATTAGCTTGGGATACGCAGAGCGCGGCGATTTGCTCACTTGGCGTAAATCAAGCCGGGATTCAGCTTCCGCAGCTCCTCTGCCCCGAAACCTCTCTTCTCGAGCGATCCGGGTCGATATGACTGGATGAACACGTCTGCGTCCTTGACCAGCTCCCGCAGCTTATCTTGACCGGCGTTCGTGTCCAGATCGAGCTGGACTGTTCTCTTTCCCCGCGAGACATCCCGGTCCGAGCCAGGCAGGCTGGGGAGGTTAGGCGACGTGATCCAAATGACGTCCGCGCCGTGATGAGCCAGTGTCCGGCCCGCGACCGGAGCAGCGAGTACTCTCGACAGCTCGAGCACTCGCAGGCCTTTGAGCGGTCGCTTTGCGATGTCTTCGGTCGAGGCGGATGCGAAGGCAGGCGACACCGTCTTTGGGCTGTCGATTCGTTTGATCACCTCGATGGGATACGGCCCGGACATCTTAGCCTATCATCAGCTTGAGCGCTGGACCATACGTCATCTATCATCGGCCCACGTGCTCAAGCAACTCCCACTCCTGCTCCGTCCGCAGAGCATACGCGGCGAATGCTTGCTCCCCGGCAACCCGTTCCACGTCCTCCTTCTTCCACTTTTCCATAGCCTCTTGCAGCTCCCCGCGCTCCTTGACGCGAAAGACCCGTTGAATAGCCGCGCGGTGATTGGCAAAGGAATCGTGCAGCCGCACATGGCCGTCCGCGCACTCGTATAAGCCGCTGAGAGGGCCCCATAAGGGGGGCGGTCCTTCTCCGTTCACGTAATTGTACTTTTCGGAAGAGAACTCCACCACGGCGCGCAGAGGATCGACAGACACGGCTCTCGGTGGGCAGCCCGTCCGTTGTGACTGGACAAGGGATGTCGCGAGGGCCGCGAGGGCAATGGAGGATTGGGCGAGTTCTGTTGTCAGTGATGGTGACATCGTACAACGCACCGGTGACCTTGTAGCTAGACGGTATGAGGGGCCTCGGTATGTGATCCAGCTCCAGCATCGACACCGCGTCGGGGGGCAGCAGTACGGCTGCCCAGATGGATCGGACGATGTCGACAGGCCGACTGCGGGGGCTAATCAGCGCCATGTTGTGGTGGGAATGCGAACGGTCCGCGCCTTCGATAGATCAGCGAGGCAGCTCCAGGTATTTAGCAAGAGTCCACGCATCCATGACCGACTCGAACAAGACGTAGCTGGAGTCGGCACATACGTCTCGTGTGCCCAAAATAGAGATCGAGTGAGACGATGAGTCCGACCCGGTTTTCAGCCCTCCGCTCCGGGATTCGGCATTCGCTCAGAGCCGTCGGGCCAAAATGGCACGCTACGAGTAGCTCCTCGTGCTCGCCAGGGCTATGCCGTTAGCAAGCACGCTGGGCAGACACAATTCCCGGTGCTATATGCATACGCGACTTCCATGCTTGGCGCATTACGACAAGCATTACATACATGATAGTCCGTGCTACTGACTTATGCGGGCGAGCGCATGACTACGTGCCGGGCGCCTGCTAACGGGAATGCGGATGCTCGTAGCCCTTCTGATGCTGTATGTGGCCATGCCCATGTGGCTGTAACCAATGCCCCGGACTGTTCTCTTGTGGGTACCCATGCAACATCCGCGGCACCTGCCCGGGTGCCCTGGTCTCTTCCCACCTCGGGCCGACCGCGTCGGCGTTGGTCATTGCGCGCCACGCAGTCGGGCGGGCGCGGCGGCCAGACTCCTCATCTTGGACCAAAATTTGCCTTCCGGCATGGTCTCCCGCTCCGCTCGTTGGGTCACTCGACCTCCGCTTCTTTGACGCAGACGGCGCAGGGGTCCCGCCGTCCGGAGAGACCACCCCGTGTTTGCGGTATTGATAACTCGGGAATCGGCGCTTGAACTCCTCGCGATAGTCTTCTGCCAAGTCGAGCCAGTACTGCTTCTCTATTTCGGGCATGTACCACGACCACTCTCGCGCCAGGATCTTCGAGTTCTCGCCGTTGACATTTTTCGGGTTGGTCCGGGCGATTTGCGGGCGGCGCGTTGACATGTAGATCATGAACGCTGCGATCAGCGACCGAACTTGTGTCCAGTGGCGGGCTAGCTCACCATTCATAGGCCGTTTCGGCACGTCTTCGGGCCCTTTGAGATTTTTCGTGCTCATCTTGAGCAGCTCTTCAATCACGTCGCGTGGCGGATCCGTGTACCGCAGCGACTTCCAGTCGATCGCTCTGCGTTCGCGCTCAATCACGTGCGAAGGCGGTCGCTCCTTCGTATCCCGCTTGGCGAAATACGCCGCCTCGTCGCTTTTTTGCCGCTCGGACAGGGACGTGCGCAGTGGCGAGTGCGAGAAGGATTGATGGTCGGTGTACGGGGAGCTTATGCTGGGGTTGCGGGCGTACCCCGCGGGCATGGTAGCAATGGACGGTGGGATGAGCAGCGGGGCAGTCGACGGGGAGACCAGCACAGGTGGCGGATAGTGCGGAAGAGGCGAAGAAGCGAATGGCGGGGCCGTTTGAGGGTACAGCGGATGAGGTGACCACGGTGAGAGAGGCGGTAGAGTGAGCGGCATGGCGTAAGGCGTGTGATGCTGGGGAACAGGAGCAGAATGCGCGGAGCGAGGAGGATGATGCTCGAGTGACCTGTTGGTAAGACCACTGGTACTCAATATGATGTGACTCACGCGTCTGAGAGGTGCGTGTGCGCTGGAGAAGCGGGTGGGGGGCCGTGCAGCGATAGGTTGAGGTGATTCGGCTCCATGCTGGTTGAAGGCCCCGAACCGAATGAACGGGGATCTCGTGCCACTGGATCTACGACTGGCAGCGCAAAGTAGTCGACAGGCTGTAGTGTGGATGGCGGAGACGTTTCCACTGGATGATGCCAGCCTATTCCGGGAGTGTGGGCGTGCTTCGGGGAACCGGGACTACGCCGATGCCCGTCGTACGGACCGGGGCCGTGTTCGTATGAGCCCGGCATGTCAGGGTATGGGTGAGAAGGGCCTGAACCCGACCCGGAGGAGGGATAGTTGTGCCACCTCCAGCCAGAGTTGGCTTCAGAAGGTGCCGCAACCGGGGCATTGGTGTAGTGATGGCGTGAGGGATCCGCCACATGAATATCGGGTAGCGCTCCACCGGAAGTGGAAGGTGCAACCGGGGCGGTGTAGTAGTCTTGTTCTGGTTCGTGTTTGACTGGATGGATCGTTGCTGGGTACATTGCCGTTGAGCGGTGCGGAGGAGGGATGGGGTGATGTGACATCGTACGGACCGCGATCATTTGGTGAATGTAGCGAAGAACAGGCGTAGGAGCGGACGCGCGCGTTCCGTGCGCACTGGTCCCTTGTTCGCTACTGACGTTCCAGGCAGACGAAAGACGAACAACACGGCTATGCCTTCTGGACGAGATGAATCTCGAACTCGATTTGAATGCGTGTGGATGGGGCGGCGAGAATCAAATGCGTGTCTGCCGGTGAGACAGATGTCACACAGAATGTCCTTCCCGTCGGTGACTCGGATAGCGTCCACCGTCCAGCCGTGAGAAGAACCTTGTCAGCTGGTAGCGTTCTCCGTAAGGTGGGTCCAGGAGGCGCTAGCGTTGCCGCTCTTTGCTCGCGCTTCTGTTGGCCAGCTAAGAGTCGTTCGCTGCGGAGCGCCAGTTATGCGCCGTACAGCGGTCGGGATGCCGGGTTTGTAAGCCCTTCGGCGAGCGTCGAGGCGAACGAAGATGACCGAGACAACTACCAGCGGTACAAGATGGAAACAGAATAGAATGCACGGGCGAGAGTATGTACACTACTTCGTACGAGCAGTGATCGACAGTCTGGGCGTGCCGTACGCGCGGCGTGGGCGTTAAATCGTATGCATGAGAAACGGCTCGATGGCGGAATGCTGAGGGTCAGGGCAGCTCACATGTGGCTGATAGCACCGCGCAAGAGGAGAGCACGGGCATGAGGGCGCGTCAAGACAGGCACACAGGAAAAGCATATGAGCAGCAGGCGGGGAAGGCCCCGGAGAATAAAAGGCCGATGGGGTAGGACGCTGGAATCGCTCGTAGTCGAGGAAAGCGATGCCTGGATGTCTTACGGCATGACTCATGCATGGGTGAAAGATCGCCAAACCCCCAGCCGACGCACTCCCCCCTCTGGCGTCGGTAGATGAACTCTTGCAGGAATGGCCGCGCCCGCACGCGCGGTGTCACGCTAGCGCCGGGGCAAAGAGGCGTCAAGCCCCCTGCATGTATATGAAACTTCCGTACGGGTGCTGACCGTCATAAGGAGGCGTCCATGCAAGCATGTCCTGATCAGGGACCAGGCCAGCCACATGGGGTGCGAGGATCCCCGGGCGCGCAACGGCCCGCACATGAGCCGCTGCGGCCGGAACCAGCGCAGTCCTATCGAAGCCCTTTTCCCCCAGGGACGATCGCGGTTACGGGATCGCGGATTCAGCAAGGCGAAACCGAGGGGGCTTTGCGACGCCAGCTGCAATTAACGGGGAACCGTCGGGCACGAAGCCACAGGTTGCGGGATGGCCACATGAACATGCTGACAGCTGTCCGGCCGAGTGACATCAGAAAGGTCTGGGAGCAGGCCGGGCCAACTGAAACAGAGTGACTCGTCACTGAACGCCATGGCGGCTGAGCCTCAGGACATGAGCTTTTGGCCCCGGCCATCGCAGCTTCCTTAAAACAAGCTTCAATTAAGGGACTCGTCACGAGACGGCTGCGGTTCAAACTCTGGCGCTTAGCGAGCGCGCCTGTTCGCCTCGCATTCGCCCTGGAGGGAACCCGCGTTAGATGAAGCAGTTCAGCCGACGATCGACGAGGTGACCAACCTCGAGACGTGCTTGTGAAAGGAGAAGCTTGCTTGCAACAAGTGGGTTGGTATCCTGTGAATGGGTCAGGTCGCAAGATCGGGTGCGAAAATGCCGCAAAAGCGGCCGAAACAGCTCTTCCCTCCGCGTTCCTGACCGGGCTAAAAGTCTGGAACCTAGCGAAGAGACTGGAGTGAGGGGGCTTCAGACGTGGGCAAGGGCTGACGCCTCTGATACGGAGACCACAGGGACTCTCGAGCTCTCCGCGTTCAGTGCTCATGTGCCGTGTATAGTTGGCCAAGCCCATCGGCCTATCGATGCGGCCGTCCTCGTCGAAAGGGGAAGCGTTCGGCTATGAACGGTGTCCGGGAGCGGTCTGTCTTGCTCAAGCGGGCATACCTGCCGGCTAAAATGCGTCCGCACTGAGAGGCCGCCCTGCGTGTACACTGGTGATCCTGTGAGCGGTGCTTGCACCTCGAGTCTTCCCACTTTCTTGACAAGCACCACGGTGATTGCTGATTGACGTCAGTCGGAGGTCGCTCTGGGTAGACCTGTCCGTAAGATCCTTGCCCGACGAAACGTGCCGTCTAGTCTGCTCCTTCGCTTGCCTGAGCTGGCTTCGCAAGATCATGACGCGTGCTCCACATCTAAGAGGCCCCAGATCTGATGCATAACGCAACAGGGGAGCGAAATGTGTAGCACAGTCGCATTTAAAAAACATGTAGCGGCGTTGACGAAGCTCACAAGGTCATCGTCGCGTCAGTCGCATAGGTGTGTAAGCGCACGCGTGAGCCAGAGCCCTGATTGTAACTGAATCATGGGCGTGTGACCGTCTGCTCGAAGCACGGTCTCATTGCCGCTGCCCCCCACCCTCGATATCATCTTGGTCGGCCGCTCGCCCGCCACGTTTCAGAGGCCTCTCGGGTTTCCTTCCCGACTTTGGCGGTGATCACTCAGCTGTCAACGTTCGGTCCCAGCATTGCATGGCGTGGACCAGAAGAAGGAGCTAACACATTTGTCCCGGTCGGAGGTTTAGGCTGATATAGTCCGGAGCCGTCTGGCGAGCCCAGGTCGGCCTGGCCTCAACTCACCACAGTCTGCTCTTTGTGGCTGCTTTGATCGCGACGACACACAGCATACACGCATCAAACACCTCGCCGACCGCTGAGTCCTGCACCCACGTTTGCAGGGCCCCTCGCACGCCCATCGTTGGCGTCAACCACATGGCGGAACGATGATCCCAACTTCGGGCCGACGATTATTCGCCGGGAATCCTCCGGGACCGAACCGTCCACTCGGGCCCATCACCGGGTATATCACCTCCCGCAAGGGAGGTACATCAAGCCCGACGTCTCCGCAGGTCTGCACTCATTGACCATCGCCCTCTGTACGCCATGGCCAAGCCCTTCGCAGCGCAATGGGGCATCCTAGGCACTGGGTGTACGCTACCGACTCCGCTGCTGCCGGGTGGAGCTAGGGCTGGAATGGCTGACAACAGGGATGTCCTCGATGTTCACGAAAGACCTGGTCTTCCCGCCCTCCACGCGCAATGGGGAGGCGTCTATCACGCACGCGGTCGCTGCTGTGGGGTCGCGCAGCCTCGCCAAGGCCGAGGAGTTCATTGTGGCCAACTGCCCCCGTGGCGCAGCGGGCCAGGTCGAGGGACATGTGCCGTTCAAGCCCAGGGCGTATGGGAGCTACAAGGAGGTGATCGCGGATGAGGTGCGTCTGGCGTTTGGTACCCATGGATTTTGGTCATGGGCATGCTGGAAGTGCAACGACAGGCGACAGCTGACGGCAGAACGTCAACATCGTCTATGTCGGGACGATGAACACTTGTCACTTCGACGACGCCAAGCTGGCGCTCGACGCGGGAAAGCACTGTCTGCTGGAGAAGGTGCGCTCACCGCGTGCTCAAGCTATGCGCGCGCTGACGCCAGCCGGCGACGCTCAACGCAGCGGAGTGGAGAGCTCTCGTTGCCCTGGCGAAGGAGAAGAAGGTGTTTCTGATGGAGGGTGAGCTCGTTCGGCCGGAAGCGGGAGAGCTGGAAAGCTGACGCGCAGCGGTCTGGACGCGATTCAACCCCATCCTCCTGGAAGTGCAGCAGAAGCTCCACGCCGGCGAGATAGGGGACGTGCGATGCCTGTATTCGGACCTGTCTATGCGCTCGCTCGACACCAAAGACAACAGCCACCGAGTCCTCTCGGCTGAACTCGCCGGCGGGCCGTTATTGGACTTGGGCCCGTATCCCCTCGTTTGGGTGAGCGCTGCGGCCGCTGGCGGACTGATACTGAGACTGACCCCAGGCGCTGATGATGCTGTTCCATCATCCGAAGAACGAGCGCACGCCCGCGGACAAAGTCGGAAGCACGATGCTGCTGCATACGACCGGCGTCGACCTGTCGACCAGCTTCTCCTTGACGTACCCCAAGATCAACGCCATGGCGTTTTGTATGTCCTCTCCGCACCGAGGAAGCTTGCCGGAGCTGACCGTAGTGACTGTCAACCTGTTCTCGGCGACGGACGAGGAGAGGCATACCCGGATAGTCGGGTCGAAGGGGTACGCTCTCGAGGCTCTCAAGCTCTAGCCGCTAATTGTAGGGAGATCGTCGTCCGCGGTGCGACGGCCCGGCCTACAGGATACACCATCAAGCGCTTCGCGAACCCAACCGAGGAGCGGCTGCACTCTGAAGGCGACACGAATGATATGCTACCTGAAGAGCACTTTGACCGCAAGTTCGACGGGGTCGGGTGGAACTGGGAGGCGGACGACGTGGCTAGGTGTCTGAAGGGTGAGTCGGTGCGACTTCGGATCGCGCATTCGGTCTGATGGTAGATGGGCTACTTGAGAACCCTAAGATGCCCCACAGGGAGACTGAGATGACCATGGAGGTGGGTTGTCCTTGCTCATCGGGGAGCTCACGTCCTAACGGCAGCTTTTCGATAAAATCCGCAAGGACGGCGGGTACAAGTTCCTGCCGGGTCTTGAGCGGGTGTCGCTGGAGGCTTGATCGGGATCTGGGGGGCACGATCAGAGCGTCGTGCAGTCTGAATGATCGCATGCATGATTATACAGTCCCTATTATGGGCATACAACCTTCCGCTTATTCTGTTCTGGACTTCTGTCACGTTCGATCGATATTCCAATGACGGATCAGCTAACACTGACAGCGCCAGACCTGTCGTTAGGACAACGCTCGCTGTGCATGTCGTCAGCTCACTGGGGCGTTCTGGCCAAATTGCATCCGGCGCAATGTACCTCAACCTTAAACTCGCGGCGTGACTGCCCTATGCTCTTCTTGATTGCGCGAGCGAAGAAGCTCCAAAGTTCGCCCCGCCCGTGCCCGGCACGCCGACGTCGTCAGCCTCGGCCAATTCGGTCTTTTGTCAGCTTTCGCGGCTCGGCACCCCGGATGATATTGCAGCCTCACCTGTTGTTTACGGATCAACTCGTTGAACCTCCCCCACAATTGTGCAACGCTGCCGAATTCCTTGCCTACGCCGTGGATGTCTTCGAGGGTTCTATTGTAGGTGTTCATCGCTCCCATGAGCTCTTCAAAGTTCTGCGCGTCAGTGCTGTCCTGTAATGTCCTGCGCAAGGCTTCTCTGCTCAGATGACACGTGTTCGAACGACTGGCGTGTTCGGACAATATGGGTTAGGGCGGAAACGACCACTCACGCCCGCAATGTCGTTGATGAGCCTCTCTTTCTCTGCTTCGAAGAACGAGCGTGATTCTTCGTGCTGGCGTGGGGCCATCGATGGGCGTGCTAGGGACATGACGCCGAATGCAACGAGCTCGTTCGATAGGATGAGAACGGCAGACGCAAAACCAAGAACCAAACACGACGTGAACGCGTCTCACAACCTTGGCGCGCCTGCCCACGTCTGTCACTTCCGCGAAGCGCGTGCCTATGCCGTTTTGCCTATTTCTCCGATATTGTTCCGCCTCCAAGTGACTATTCGGCAAGTGATGAAATATTGACTTCTTGGCCGCGTTGTATCATCCTCCACAGCATTACGGCCGTCCACTCACGCGGGCAGCATGGCCGACTACTCGTATACGAAAGACGCGATCCGGCTGTGCGAGATCATCGTCAAAGACGCTTTTGGCGATATCGTTGGCGTGAGTTGCGCAGGATCACACCCATCAGCTGCCACTCACCGATGCTAACGCTACAGCGGACAGCATCGACATTGCTCAATCGAGGACGGCTGAATTTGCCCAACTTGACCAGGCTATCCGGCCTCAGACCCTCGCAGACGACCAACGCGCTCATCATCCTCATCCAGCATGGGCTTGTCTTGACGAACGGGGCGAGCTTCTGGAAGGAGTCGGATCTGGATCTGTATGAATTCGACCTGGAGCATTGCCTCCTGCGGTTGCGGTGGGCGCGGATACTGGCCATCACCAAGAACCGCTTCGACGACTTGGTGAGTGGCTGTACTGCTCATGGACGAGCCGATGTGTCCGGTGCTGACCGACGCTGACATTAGGCTGTGGAGGTGATCAAGCAGTTGATGATCTACGGGAAGCTCGAAGCGGGCGACCTTGTCGGCGCAATAGCAAGGAACGATGCAATCTGTCAGTGCACGAAATCACCTGCAGGATCCGTTCGCTGACGGGCAGACCAGATCCGCGTGGAGGAGACCGTGGTCAAGCTTCTGCGAAACAACCTGCTCGAGTGCTATGCGCCCGAACAACAGATTGCGTATTCCGACCGTGTCGACCGGCGCTTCCGGCGGCGGAAGCAGGAGTCGATGAATGGCCCAGATGGGAAGCGGCACCTGGCGACGCCCAACGAGATCGCCAACTGGCACGACGACTCGGTCAAGGACGAGAGCCGCAAGGTGGCCGAGTACCGCGCAACGGAGCGGGCGCTCAAGAAGAATGCCAAGGTGGACAAGCGGTCCAAGAAGGCCAAGAACGACGAGGACTTTGCGCTTGTACACCGGACGATGCTGCGGATAGACTACGACCGGTTCGGCGTGATTATACGGAACGAGCTGTTGGTGGATTGTGCCAAGGATCGATGGAACGAGGGCGCCGCGGAAATCACGCGCGTGGTACTGGACCAGGTGCTGGGCCCTGACAGCCGGCTGGGCGACGCCGAGTCGGACTTTTTGGATGTCAATCGCCTCATGGACAAGTTCAACAAGCAGAGCGCGGCGGTGTTGGCGGCGGGGATGGTCGGCGCGCCGAAAAACACGGCGGATCTGATCAAGGAGTATATCGATCTGATGAGCGGCTCGGACCGGCATTCGGATCAGAAGAACGTGAATGCGTTCTTGGCGGCCGACTCGGGCATGTACCACGTCGCATTTGCGATTGTGGGCGTGAAGTTGCGCGCGACGTTGATGATGGACCTGGTGAGGAGCCATCATGGTGGAAAGGCCGCACGGGTGCTGGCGACGGTCGCCAAGGCGCACAACGTCTCGGAGCAGATGGTAAGTGACATGTACCCAATGGACGTTGCGCGAGCGTTCGCGCTGACGACAGGTCCGGGACGTAGCGATGATGCCTCTCAAAGACGCCCGGCAACACCTCGCCAAGCTCCACACCATGGGCTTGATAGAGACGTCCGAGGTGTCCAAGAACCCCCTGCTCAAGCGACAGACAATGACATCGACGTCAGAGCATAACTTCTGGTCCCTCGACCCCGCACGCGCATACACCGTCCTCCTCACGTCGGTGTACAAGACGCTCGCGAACATCCTGCAACGGCAAGCGGCCGAGCGGGAGAAGAAGCGCCCAGCATTGGACCGCGAGATGGCTGCCGCGAAGCGGGGCTTGGGCCGGGACGTGCTGTCTCAGGCGGACCAGGAGGACCTGAAGACGTATGATGATTTGATGAACAAGCTGAGCCTCGCGGCGGCGCGGTGCGACCTCGTGGTCTTTATCATCCGGGATATGCCGGGCTGGCCGACGAAGAGGAAGGACGCTGCGTGAGTTGACGGTGTGGCAGGTGAGGAGACGCTAATAGCAGGAGCAAAGAGTCTCAGCACGCGTGAGAAGGAGGGGGTTACTTGTGATCAGTCGAGCTGGTAGCGAGGGTGATGAATTCTAGCGCACCGTTGGAGCGCCGCATGAGGATGCGGCTCCCGACGAGCGATGTCTTATACGTCATGACGAATATACATGCGATGTAATTGCATGACGCCCCTATGTGTTGCTACAGGGTCCGCTTGACGGCGGTATCCGTCGAAATGGCTCTCTCTAATCCTCATCATCGTCATCCTCGTCCTCGCCAAACTCGATCCCGACGCCCTCGCCCTCATGCGCGTATGGCACCGGCACCTCGCCTCTGCGCCGCTTCTGCTCGTCCGTCAGACTGAGATTGAACGGCAGGTCCAGGTCGACATGCGTCGTAGCGGGCTTGATCACCGCCGGCCCGGTCCCGGCTCCAGGCGCGTTGATCGGGTTTACACTGACTAAGTCGTCCACTGGTCGCACGCCCAGCCCGATGCCATGTGGCGCCGGCGTGAGCGCCGCGAGGGCGCGGGAAATGCCCTTGACGCCGCCTGTGGGTTTGCGCACCAAGACGCCGACGATCGCCCCGCCCGGGTATGTGGCGGACGAGGAAGAGGACGGGGCGGGGACGGACCAGTCCGAGGCGACTTCCACGCCGTCCAGCCCGCCGTATGCCAGTTTCTCGGGGAGGTGGCGTGCTCGCGCGCGGTCGAGGATCGTCCATAGTTGCGGGGAGGCGGAGATTGGGAGGAGGTAGCTGCGGGAGAGGTGGGAGAGCACGAGCGGGTGGTATGGGTACAGCAGGGTCAGGGCGGGCGAGAGGGTCGGTTGGTGCAGTGGTGCGAGGATGGGCGACGTGTGCGGCAGGAGGAGGGTGAGACGAGATGGAGCTGGGTATGAGTGGATGTACAAGCGGAGCACGGGCAGGGCTCACGCTTGGCCGATTTGATCAGACGCAGCAGGCCGCGAATGAGCTTGAGCGCTAGTTGCGGCGAGTGATCCGCCGCTATGATGTCCAGTGCGTCGATGTACACCTGTGCGCCGGGCGTGTCTGATGGTCAGTCGCGCAGCCCACACTCATGGGGGATCTGAAGCCACGCACAAGCGCCCAGGATCCGCTGCTCGAGCTCGTCCTCGCTATCGATTGCATCGCCGTATCCGGGAACACCTAACGATACGACCGTCGCTCCGCCGGCGTTGAGCGACTCGGCATCATGCAGCGCGCTGACCAGCAATACCGGCCCGCCTCTGAATGTCAGCTTGGGACCGATTGCGAGGCGGTCGACTGACTTGTTCAAGGCTCGTCGGAGCGACTCCCGGAACAGCGGCAGGCCCGAGAACACCGCCGAGTCAACGATGACCACCAGGGGCTGGTGCGGGACCTGGGTGTTGTCGAGGACGGCGTCGAGGATGCCGTGGTCTGCCATGACGCCGCGATGTGCTCTTTCCTGGCTTTCCAATCACTTCGCTTGCTTCTTGCTATGCTTAGCGTCGGTGCTGACAGTGCGTGGTGCTCCGGGACCGAGTATGGCAAGATCCGAGAGGATGGTCATGAAAGGTGAAGCACGTGAAAATATCCGAGCTGGTCGGCTCGAGTTGTCCCGTTGAGCCGATAGATTGCGCGCGCACTCGTACAGCCGACGACTAGATACTATCTCGTCATCTACCTCATACCATACCCCACTCCATCAACCCCCGTACTCAACCTCAGTCACCTCCAAAATGCCCCAAAAGATCGTGATCGACACCGACCCAGGCGTCGACGACGTCCTCGCCATCCTCATGGGCCTCGCCTCGCCCGAGCTCGACGTCGCCCTCATTTCCATCGTGTTCGGCAATACGCACGCGCCCGTCGCGCACGCCAACCTCCTCAAAATATACCACCTCCTCGCGCAGGAGCTCACCCAGATCCCGACCGCCGCGGGCCGGTACGCGCGCTTGGCGCATCAGGACAAGACGGTACTGGCGCTGGGCGAGGACGGGCCGATCGGGGGCGACAAGGCTGTCGCGGCGTACTTTGTGAGTTTCACTTGGACTTGCAGGCGGAGCCGAAGGGGAACGCAGGGCTGACGATAGCACGGGATGGACGGGCTTTCGAATATCTCAGAGACGAATCCCGAGTTCACACCGGACGTGCTCAAGCCGGGGCAGGTGCACGAGCACTTGGAGATCAGCTCGAAGAAGTCGTACGAGGCGATCTTGGACCTGCTGAAAAATGAGCCGGAGAAGACGGTGTCGATCGTCGCGCTCGGACCTCGTGAGTGCATGGTGGCTTGCTGTAGACGGAGTAGGCGAGTATTTGGTCGCCCGCCCTCTCTGGGGACGCCCGGGGCGCAAGGACTGGGCAGTGAGCGGGCATACACGCTTACCAGACTCCCGTGCTGCACCGTTTGGCTCCCGGATGAAAGCCCGTATCGCAAGCCGCGCTGAAGCCAGTGACGAACGTCGCGCACGCCCTTCGCGCCGATCCAACGACATTCGCCCGGGTACACTCGGTGGTATGGATGGGCGGGACGCTCGAGCACCCCGGAAACACCTCGCCAACTTCCGAGTTCAACTGCTTCGCCGACCCATACGCCGCGCAGCAAGTCCTCGACGCATGCAAGACGGGGGCCTTCGAAGTCATCATGGCCCCTCTGGACATCACCACGCCCCACCAGATCCCGTTCGACGACCTCATTCACCCGGACTACCCCACGAACGCGCCTGCGCCATCCACAGCCACCTTCGCCTCCACCCCTCTGCGGCAGTTCGTCAGCGCGATGCTGGTGCGTGTGCGGGGTCTGCAAGCGAGTTTCGGCTTGCCGGACGCTATGGAGATGCACGACCCTGTGGCGGTGTGGTATGCGCTCGCGCATGCGGGTCTGAAGCCGCTGGACCTCGCGTCGGGGTGGGAGCTACAGCCGCGGGAGTTCAAGGTGGAGCGAACTGGCGAGTTGACGCGAGGGATGTGCGTCGTGGACCGACGGGGGACGGGGGATGATGGTGAGGACCGCACGAAGCAGGACAGGCTCAAGAGCGGCAAGGACGCGGAGGCGGCCAAGCAGCAGCAGAACGGCCGGCCGGAGAAGGACGAGACGAAGGGCCGCATGGGCGAGGACATTATCCAGAGCAAGCACCTGCCGTGGGTGATTGTCAAGACGCCGGGCAAGGAGGTCTTGAGGAAGACGCTGCTTAGCAGGGTGTTCGGCGTGGAAGTCTGAGCGCGACCGCGCCAGCCAACTCGAAGATTGGGCGAAGCCTTGAGTCTGAGGGAGCATATGCGTCGGGACGTAGTGTCATCTCGCATTGGCAGGGTCATCTGGCTTAGACGTCGAAGCATAGACCAACATTCGGCCCAAAGCCGCAATACACTGTAGATGCATCTCAATGCCGCCGGGAGCAGGGAACAGTCATGGTGACGCGAGCCGGTGCCATCATGCAGGAAAGCGTGCTGCAGGATGCGGTGGCATGCATCGGATGCATGTCCTGATCAGGAATCGAGCCGGTCGGCAAAGAGAGCAGGAGCGGGTCGATGGTCGATGACGAAACAGATTCCCGTCGCAATTATCACCGGGTCATTCTTCTTTTTCGACTGTGATCTTTCCACTGCATCATCCTTTCTCCGCCAACCTTGCCAATACTGTGAACAGCCCCATTGCTCCTTCTCCTACCTTCACATCCTCCCCGCTCCCACCTCGACATGTCTCTCCCGCCTGTCAACCCCGACAAGTCCGCCTCGGGCATCTCCGTCGACCCGCGGACCCTCGAACGGGTCGTAGCTTCCTCTCGACGCAAAGACGGCTCGTGAGTGTTGGCCGGGGTATCTGGTCTTTTTCCGACTGCCTTGAATCATTCATCGGCGTCCATCATCTGACACATGTGGCCCATGGCCACAGCTCGCCGAGGGCACCTGATCCATCGCGCGTCCAGCCGCTGATCACAGAACCCGTAAAGAGCTCAAGATCCGCCCCGGCTTCACGCCTCAAGAAGACGTCGGGCTCTTCCGGTCTCGCGCCCAGCGGAGCGGCTCTGCCTCTCCCTCCCCAGCCCTCATCCCCGGCTCGACGCGCCCTCGGCCGCAGCCTACCCAGGCCGAACACCCCTTCGCGGCGCAATCGTCATCCAAGACAAAGGCGCAGCTGAAGAACGAGAAGCGGAGGGAGAAGAAACGCACCGAGAGCAACAAGGCATGGGATGAGTCGTCCGATGACGATGCCGACGGGGACATGCGCGCCGCGTTCGACGACGCGAAGCCCAAGCCGCAACCAAAAGCAAGCGAGGAGGTCTACCCCCCGGCTGGGCCAGGCGCGCCTGAGCCCGGCGTGGCGCAGGAGGTGAAATCGCCAGAGGACGACGAGCAGGTGGGGGGCACTGCTATTCTGGAGAGGAACCCGGGGACGGAGGGGCCCGAGACGGCCGCGCAGATGCCGGGGGCGCCGGCGCCGAAGCCTAGTTTGCTTGATGGGTCGGGAGCCGGGGGCGCAGGTCCGCAGGGCACGAGCGATGCGGCGGGGCCGCTTGCGGAGGCGAAGCAGCAGCAGGCGCAGAAGGCAAAGGCGAAGCCGCACCCGATCCAGGGGGGTCGACAGGGACCGATCGGGCTCGCGTTCCCTCCGCCAGTGGAGGAGCCCAAGGCCAAGGAGCCGCAGCCGCAGCCGCAGAGCCGCGCAGACCAGGCTGACAGCTGGAGGACCGTCTCGGGTCGTGGAGGGAAGGATAAACAGGCGCAGGGGCAAGGTCAGGGGCAAGGACGCGGAAGTGGGCAGCGGGGCAACGGTCCGTCGAACAATGGTCAAGCTCGACCAAACAATGAGAAGCGGCAGTCGAACCGCACGCAGCAGCCCGGCCGCGCAGCAGAGGCCAACGCTGAGAAGAAGCCGGAACAGAGGGTGCGCAGGGAGGTGCGGGTCAAGCAGGGCGGGGCGAACGACGTCACGAGCTTGGCGAGCCGGGTGAAGAACCTCGTATTGGACAGCACGACCGGACGGGCGACGGGAGGAGCGGGAGCAAAGGCTGGAGGAGTGAAGAAGGATGTGCCGGTCGATGGCGCGAAAACCCCGGCGTAGAAGCAAAGCCGGCTTGCTGAGTCTCGGGAGGAAGAAGGAACAGAGGTCTGAGAGAATGGTCATCAATTGAGCCGAAGTCCACGTCGGTAGTGATCGTATCATCGTATCATCGCAATCAGCACAATAATGTATTTTTTACTAGTCTGCAGGTGCGTCGGTACACTCGGCGCACACCGTATGGTGCAGCGAAGAAAGGCCCAGCGAGTTCGCGCAACGTGCGGCGTTTTCGATCTCCGGCATCTAAATGCCATCAGCATGGCCAAAGTCTGTACGCCCTCAGACCTCATGAGCCCGGTGCCTGCCAGCATTCCGTAACATACACACGAAGCCGAGCAAGGCCAGATTAGGACAACATTCTGCATAGATACCTGTGCCCAAGCCTCCGAGCGCCGGTAGATCCTTCTGTCCCGCCTCGCAAAGCGACTTAGTCCCACTCATCGTCACTCTCCTCCTCGTCCGAGTCGGCCATATCTCCCTTCCGCTTCGCCAGCGCCGCCGCTAGACTGCCTGCCAGATCCGGGTGATCTTCCGTCGTCGAAGCCACCGCCGCAGCAGCGCCAGCTCCAATCGCCGCGCCGCCCGCTGCGCCCGCCACGGCCGCTCCAGCACCACCAGCAAGGGGCGACACCTTCTGTTCGCTGGGATCGACCTTCTTGAGCTTGTGGACCCCTTGGCCCTGAATCGAAGCGAGGAGTGCGGAACGGCCGCCTCCTCCGCCTGCGGGTGGTGCGGGAGGCGCAGGGGGCGCTCGACCGCCGGGTGGAGGAGGGGGAGGGGGAGGCGCGCCTCCGCGGCTCGGACCGGGTGGTGGAGGCGGTGGAGGCGGTGCTGATGAGCCGGGACGAGGCGGGGCGGGAGGCGGTGGGGGAGGTACGTTGTTCCCCCTTGGAGGGGCCATTGGCGGAGGAGGGGGAGGTGGAATGGACGATGTGGCTGTGGACATGGGTCGTGCGGGAGGTGGGGGTGGAGGTGGTGCTGATGGGGCGGCGACGGATGTGGGCCGGGCGGACCGCGATGCAGGCGGAGGAGGCGCTGGCTTGCGCCGTGATGTTGGAGCCGGCGGCGGTGCGCGCTTCGCGGGTTCCGTGACCTGTAGTCAGATAAGCTCTCAACGAAACCCGTCTCGACGCAAGCGGTGGATATGGTGAAGGACATATGACGTACCTTATCAATCCCACCCGACTGCTGTACAAAGTCCTTGATGAACTGCTCGTTGTTCCGTATATCGCGCTCGCTGAACCCCTTGGCGGACAGCTGTTCCAGCAGAGCTTGCCATGACGGGTCCACTCCAGATGACGAGAACCCCTTTTCGGAGTCGTAGCCCATATGCGCAACGTGCTTGAACGAGCCGGCGGACTGGGGTCAGCACAAGTTGATCTGCAGAACACATTCAGACAGCCGGGAAAGAGGTCCGGCGTGGGCGGATACGTCAAGGCGGCTTCACTCACCGGGCCAGAGATGAGCGACTTGTCGATTTTTCCCGCCGCTTTCTTGCTCTTCTTTGTCGGCGTCGCCTTCTCCTTCTTGTCCTCCTTCACTTTCGCTGCGTATCAGTACGGGCTCCCTGGCTGGTCTGTCAATCCGGCATATACGCACTGGCATACTTCGACCGGTTCGCGACCTTCTTGTAGAAATCATGTGCCTCTCCTTCGGACGCGAACACAAAGGCCACGGAGCAGGTCTACGATCAGCTTGCCGTCCACAGTGTCTGCCTCCAGGTTCGGATCAACGTACGTCCGCTTGCCAGGTGTGGAAAAACGTCTTTTCCTGGTTGTATTCGATCTCATTCGGCAGCTCGTGCTCCCATATCACACCGCGGAAGGACTACCGTGAGCTTGTCGAAGCTACAGTCGCGCATGAAAGCTCACCCCGAGGTCGACGATGCGGAACCACAAACCGCCTTTCGCTTTATCTGCGCAGAAGACCAACGCTCCTTCCGCCCCGGCGTATTGCCATCTGCGGTCAGCATCAAGCATACCCGGTCGCGCATCGGCATGAGGATACCAGAGCTGCCGTGAGCCTTCCACTCACGTTGATGAACCCTCTTTAGCCTGGTACACCCGCGCGACGGCCGCAGTAACGATCTTGTTCGTCGAGCTGGATGTCGGGATGGCTTTCTTGATCTTGGCCTTGTCATCCGCCGTGAGGATTGAGTTGGACGGCATGGCGGGGATGACAGCGTCCGATGGTGCTGATTGGCAGCAAGTTTGAGAAGCGGGCAAGTGTGTTTGATAAGATGCGCGACGATGTGAACAACAATGCGAATGAGCGTACGGACGGTCGGGCGACTGTGGATGGAGGCGGTGATGACGATGACGCGGGTTCAAAACAGTGGCAATGTGGCGCACCACCAGTCGG
Organism: Papiliotrema flavescens NRRL Y-50378; assembly: GCA_000442785.1. Lineage (NCBI taxonomy): Eukaryota > Fungi > Basidiomycota > Tremellomycetes > Tremellales > Rhynchogastremaceae > Papiliotrema > Papiliotrema flavescens. The sequence continues at coordinate 24,892 of CAUG01000355.1, forward strand.
CACCCCGGAGACCCTCTTGTACGGATGCATTGGCAAGCACAATTCGTTCGAGAAGACGTGACTGCATCTACAGGTTCCAGCCCCAACAGCGAGGTTCGGCACAGGCTTCTGCTTGTGACATGACGAGCAACAAGTGGTGGTTGAAGCGGGGGCACGAGGCAGTTGAAGACCGGCTACGGACACATGACCCCCACTTCTCATTCACCTACACCCAGGCTTACCATAGGCGACCTCTCCTTTCTCCCTCTCAATGCCGGAAACCTACAATCGTCCGGCATACCAATTCGCACCCGACCGCCATGTGCTGCGCATCTTCACCTTGATACAGCGAGTCGGCGAGTGCCGCCCGTGCAATCGGGCAGGCAATCGGGTGTCGGGCTTAGCCGATGACACCATGCGCAACCACCGACCGCACGTCCATCGACCCTTTGTCCGCCTATATATACCTCACATCACGCCTTCCCTACAGTGATCCTTAACCTCATCATGCCCCTCCATCCCCGCCGACCGGCGAAAGAGGACCCATACTCCCTTTTGCCCACTTCGCAGGCCGAAGACGAGCCGCCCAAGAAGCGCAAAGCAGCTCTCAAGCTATCTCTCTCAACGCCCCTCCTGGCGCTCTTCTCCCTGCTCGCCTTCCTGAGCTACCACCACAACGCCTTCGACTTTCCCTTCCCTGGCAAGCCGGAGCCGCCCACACCGGGATATGTGAAGGAGGGTATTGAGCGCTGCAAAGCCATCAACCGCGCCAACCCCCATTTCGACCGATATGATCACTCGCGGAAGGAGAGCGATCGGTTCGCGAAGGGCACGCCTGGGGTGTGGCTCCGAAATGGAACGATCTGGACGGGTGAGAAGGGCGGCGAAGAGATTCTGAAGGGATGGGACATTCTGCTTGATGGCGGTGTGGTGAGAGAGCTCAGGAAGGGTGGAAAGGATGGCAAGGACGTGATCAAGGGAGATTATGAGGAGGTGCAGCTGGATGGCGCATGGGTGACGCCCGGTGAGTGCTAGTCATCTCGCGTGCCCGCTCTCATGACCTCGGACGTGCAGCTTCCATTACTGACTCCCTTCAGGTATCGTCGACATGCACTCGCATCTCGGCGTCGACTCGGCGCCCGAGCTGCGCGGCAGCGACGATACCAACTCGCTCAAGGCGTCCGTACAGCCCTGGCTGCGATCCCTGGATGGTCTTGACACGCATGATGAAGCGTACAACGGGACCATTGCTGGCGGTATAACCACCATGCTGGTCCTGCCTGGTTCAGCCAGTACGTGGTGCTTCGGTATCAAGCCATGTAGCTCACCGCAGACGCAATTGGAGGTCAGGCTTTCCCGTTCAAGCCCCGACAAACCACCGAGAACACCCCTCAGTCGATGCTCGTTCAGCCGGCGTTTGAGCTGCAGAACGGCTCATGGCACCGCACACACGCCTGGCGGCACATTAAGCACGCCTGCGGAGAGAATCCGTCGAGGGTGTACTCGCAAACCCGACTCGACACTGCTTGGGACTTCCGTAGCGCGTACAACGAGGGCAAGAAGCTCAAAGACAAGCAGGACAGGTGGTGCGAGGACCCCAAGTCGCAATCAGAGCCGTTCCCCGACGATCTGCAGTGGGAGGTGCTGGCGGATGTGATCCGTGGAAACGTCAAGGTCAACGCGCACTGCTACCAGACGGATGGTACGTGAAGGCCAACCTACCCCAACATGGGATACTCGACGCTGACGCCAGACTTGACGGACCTCGTGCGCATCTCGAACGAGTTTCAATTCCCCATCGCGGCCTTTCATCACGCGCACGAGGCGTACCTCGTGCCCGATCTGCTGAAGTCGGTGTACGGCGGCGTGCCCCCTACCGTTGCCATCTTCGCCACTAACGCGCGATACAAGAAGGAGGCGTACCGCGGTTCCGAGTTTGCCGCCAAGGTGCTCACGGACGCCGGGCTGGACGTGGCTTTCAAGTCGGACCACCCCGTCCTTGACTCGCGTTACCTCCCGTTCGAGGCCGCCCAAGGACACCACTATGGCCTCAACTTTTCCAAGGCGCTCAGCGCGATCACGACCATTCCGGCCAAGAGTATCGGGCTGGACCACCGGCTTGGGTATGTCCGCGAGGGATACGACGCCGACATTGTCATCTGGGACAGCTTCCCGCTCAACTTGGGTGCGACGCCCAAGCAGACGTACATCGACGGTATCAAGCAGATCCTGCATGTGCACAATGTCGAGAAGCCGGCGGCTGCGCAGGATATCAGCCCCGCAGGCGAGTGGGACGAAGAGGCAAAGGAGGCTGTGGTCACCAGGGGCAACCCGGATCTGCGCGCCAAGAAGAGAACCGGAAATGTCATCTTCACGAACGTCAAGGACTGGTTTGGCCCCGAGCAGGTCGGTGAGGAGAGCTTCAAGGCCCTCGCAAACGGTACGGTCGTGGTGCGAGAAGGCGGTGTCGCATGTGTCACCGATGAGCGGGACGGATGTGCTGCGTTTGTCCATGACCTCGGCATGGATGGCTTTGAGATTGTCGATCTGGACGGAGGCTCGATTGGCCCTGGTCTGGTCAGCATCGGCAGCTGGCTGGGATTGAAGGAGATTGACCAGGAAAAGTCCACCTCGGACGGTGTGAGTTGCTGGGTGTCTTGGTTATTGAACGAGCAGCTCATTTCAGATCGCGTATGACCCCCTCTCCGACTCGTCAGAGTACACTGAGGGCCTTCTTGTGCACGCCGTCGACGGCGCGTCTTTCGATGGCAAGGACACTCTGTACGTGCGCAAAAGATTTGGCGTGAGAAGCTGACTGCAGTATTGCCTACAGATCCGGCGTGACCACCGCCGTCACATCTCCTCTCTCCTCTTCCTCGGGCATCTTCTCAGGCCTCTCTTACGCATGGTCCACGAGCGCGTACCACGCCCTCGAGCCCCACGCGATAGTGTCCCACAGTGCGGCTCTTCACATCTCGCTGACCAACTCCAAGACGTCCATCTCGACCAAGCTTGCCGTGCTGCGCAAGCTGCTCCAATCGGGAAGCGGCGAGGAAGATGATTCAGAGATCGTCAAGGAGATCAAGGCTGTCAAGCGAGGAGAGAGGAGACTTGTGGTTGAAGTGGACAAGGCCGATGTCATTGCCAGTCTTGTGCGACTCAAGCGGGACGTCGCGCCCGGGGCGAGGATCACCATTCTGGGCGGCCTGGAGAGCTGGATTGTGGGTCTGCGCGCGCAATGCTTGACGCTGAGACATCGAAGCTGATGATCAGGTTGCGGATGAGCTGGCAAAGGAGGACATCGGCGTAATTGTTACCCCCGCGCGATCGTTCCCGCGAGACTGGGATGCGAGGCGGATCATTCCTGGACCGCCGCTGTCCGAACAGACCCTCCCGTCGTACCTCGCGTCCCGCGGAGTGGTGCGTAATTTCGTTCCCACTTGACGCGTCGCTGATCGGCAGAAAGTCGGACTGGGCCATTATGAGGCCTGGGAAGCACGAAACATCCGGCTCGAAGCGGCGTGGATGTACGTCAATGGCGGTTTCAGCAAGGAGGAGGCTATCGCGCTGGTCAGCTCGAACGTGCTTGAGCTGCTGGGTGTGCATGATGGTCAGCAGGGCGCGGCAAGCGGGGCCGGATGGGTCGCGTGGCAAGGCGACTGGTTCGGGATGAGCGGACGGGTGAGGGCGGTACAGAGTGCGCGGGATGGCAAGCTCGACTTGTTCTGAGCGGCCAAGTATCGTACAGCTAGCGTGAAAATACATACACCATCGGTTGATGACTGGTGGACAGTGCTTGAACGTCACTGAAAGAATTTGAAAACGCGAAACAAATGCATGAAGTAGAACTACTGGGCGTCATTGGACTACTGACATCGTCAGAGGTTCACTACTACGCGGGTGACATTTGGTTTGCCCCCATGTCAAGGGATCTTATCTACCACCAATCCGCGTCGCGAGCGGTCGTCGTGGCGTGGACGACGCAATACCACACGCGCCGTCGCGACCTCCACCCCTCTCCATACCGCCACCACATGAACACGTCCCTCGCGCTGGCTTCAGACCACTCTTGGCCCATACTATCCATCCAATCCGCTATACCATCGTCTTCCGCCCTCATCATCTGCCGCTTCTCCGCTTGATCCGCCCCGCGGCCGGCAAACCTCGTGCGGACCACAGCGGCCTCCACGGGCGCCACGAAATCGTCATCGAGCGCCACCCACAGCTGACTCGCGCTGCCCACGCCCATGGGGTTGGCACGCCACCGCGCGAGCAGGTCGACTTTCCACCGGTGCAGGCTATGGAGCGTCATGAGCCGCCATGCGTCGCTGGGGATTTGCAGCTGGCGCAGCTGGGCGCACGTGCGCGTGAGGGCCAAGACATCGGCGATTGAATTGGGGGAACAGAGCTTGGCCTTGTTGTTCTTGGCGTCGGTGAGGGATATGTTTGACCAGGTCAAGGAGGTGGTCTCGGGAAGGTCGAGGAGGTGGAGCGCGATCTGGGTGTGGAGGTGCTGGGGTAGGGCGAGGAATGGGGAGGTCTGCGCGGGGCGAGGGGTGGCGGTGGCGGAGGTGACGGTGAGTGGCGAGTTCGGGGTGGAGCCTGGTTTTGGAGGCTCGATGTGCGATGGGTCGATCAGGTCGAGCTGGAGTCAGCTGCCAGTAGAGTGGCATGAGCAGTCTCGCATGACCGGGGTCCTCCAATTGACAAGACGAGGAGCATGGCTTTGCGAATGGCAGTGGCAGTGATGCAAAGCATCGAAATAACTCACCGGGCTCAGATGCTCGCTATTGTCCTTGTGCCGCGCCTTCTGACTCCCCGTCCCGCCCCAGTACCCCACCCACCCGGGCCTCTCTGCCGTCTTCCCAAACGTCTCTCCGCCCCGATCCTCCTCATGCACCCACAGACCGTACCCCACCCACTTCGGAAGGCTCCACCCGAGCATCATGATCTCTTCATGCGAGAAGCCCGTGTTGAACGTCGAGCGGCGGATCGTCGCTTGTACTTTGGTCAAGCAATAGTGGTGGATCGGTATACACCGGCCATTGGACCGCGCGGGGGCGGGCACAGGGCTAGACAGGCCAATGACGGGCGGGAGCGCGTCGGGGATCGGCCGCGCGGGGACGGTGCTGTGGTTGACGAAGTCTATTGGAGGTGCCGGCTGGACTGTGTAAGTCGTGCAGAGGCCGGTGGTCACGCGGAGGACGTGCCACTCGCTCAGCCATGATCTTGTGGAGGAGACGATTGCCACCTCCGCCGGAGAATGAGGTGGAGCAGACGCGGCGGTCGTATCGGTATCGCCTAGGAGCGCCGTGCTGCCCCCACTGGGAGACGGCGGCGCGATATCCGCCCGGGACAGGGCACACGGCGCAGCGCAGATGGCGCAGAAGAGCGGGGCGTGCAGTGACATTGTGCCGTTCTGACGATTCAGTATACCACCCAGAATATCCGCTGGTTATAGGCGGAGAATCGGGTACTGCAGCTGTAGTTGTGCGTCGAGTCCGACTTCGCGAGCTTGACTGGAGCAGCTTTGCTTGTGTGTCGATCTACACACCGGCCAACACAGTGCATTGGGCAATCTGCTTTCCACCTTCCATAAAGACACAGCACAAGGTAAACACCTCCTTTCTGGGCTCCCCCACCCAGCTTGCAAGGATCAGGTGGCGTCCTTTCATTCTCCATCCGCCACCAGCGGCACATCTCCCTCCGTTGTCCTGCTTCAGATACCAATAGCCTTTTCAGCTGACACCGGCGCGACCGTTGATACCGTGCAGAAGATGGGACGGACGGGACAAGGTGCCAACACGACGGGTAAGACCCCTGCCCCTCCCCCAGGCGGGACCAAACGGAAGCCAGGGCTAGTCACACTCTGGCATCGAAATATAGCATAGTTCCCAACAGTGAATCATCCCCTTCGGCGTACAGTCGCCTCCTTCATGCCGTTATATACCTGTCATCCCGTGCGCGTTTGTTCAATTACCCTCTTCCGGAGCCCCGTCCATCGCTCCCACACTGATTGCCCCACCAGTGTTCGCATCCCTTATCGCAAGCGGCACCCTGTCCACCGGCGTGCCCACCTTGCCCGCCAGCTTCGCGAGCAACACCTCCGTCGTGCCCTTCACGGGCGTGCTCACATCTCTGCGCTCGCCATGGGCGGGTCGGGAGCTCGCCGAGAACTCCATCAAATCCGACATTCCATCTTTCGCGCCGGACGCTGTTTGCTCGCCGCTTCCTCCTGTGACGTCGAACGCAGCACCTGCTGACCCTGATGGGTCCTGCCGGCGGGTAGCGGACCGGCCAAGTTTCATTCCAGTGCCAGGCTGTCCCAGCTGAGTTGACACGCCATCAAGCACCTCATCGTCCGCCTCGAACTCCTCTTCGCCGTCCATCGCATCGGGGACCATTTCGGTCCGTTTCGAAGTGAAGCGTGAAGACGCGCTGTGCGCATCACAGTCGTGTTGCGAGCGGCTGGTGCGCCGAGCGGCGCTGAGGAACGGACTAGGTATGTCTTCCGGAGAGGGTGCGTCGACCAGCTTGGTCCGCGATGCGACCACCGGTGACTCAAACGATTCGGACGGGTACGTCGGTCGATCCATGGACGTATCGAGCGACAGCGCTCGACTCGCCGACGATGAGCAGCGACGGTGAGACGCGGAAGCGGGCGTTGCGGGTGGTGAATCTTGCAGTGCGATGGTCAGGACGGGCGAGACGGTACGCGGCTGGGAGACAGCCAAAGGCGAGGGTGCCGAGGGCGATGACCGCAGACCCGAGGCGCGCATTGTGTTCGTCGGGCTGCGGAGCGTGTCGACCGGGATCGAAATCGCCGTTGCCGTTTCCCGCACCGAGTTTGAAGCCTCGACCGGGCGGTGCGTTGAAGAAAGCGAAGGGTCGCCTTCTTCAGACATGATGCTCTTCGCGCCCGGTTGCTCGCCACCCGCCACGTCATTCCCCCAATGGCCTGACTCAGAGGAGACTCGCTCATGTTGCGCCTCGTTCTCATCGTCCACCGGCTCTCCATGGTCATTTTCTTCGTCCTCGTGCTCGTCCATCTCCTCAATCTCGTGACCCTGCTCATGCTTGTGTTCGACAGAATCCTCACCGTCGACCTCGTCCTGCAATTCCGCATTTTTCGACCTTGGACTCCGTGGCAGCGGGATATCCTTTGGTGCCATATTGGCCCTCTCGCCTGGACTCAGCGGCAACGGCACACTTTCCGGTTGAGCCCGAGGCCGCTTAATTGCCGTCGTGGCAACTCTCAGATTTGGCTCGGCTCCCTGCCGTCCCGCCGTCGCCGCACCGGGCCCTGTCGCGAGCCTGTCCTTAGCCTTGACGGGCTTGAATGACGGCAAGGGCGCCTTTCGGCGGATTTTGGCTGCTCCTGCGTCACCTGCTGTCGTGCTTGACGTTGCGGACACCGTCCGTGCCGCTGTGTTTGCGGGAGCAGCGGAAGTAACCGGTCTGGTCGCTCGGGCCGGTGGCTTCACAACGGCGCCGGCAGCAGGCGCGGGGGCTGTCGACTTCGGACCCGTCTTGCTTTCCACCCTGGCCTTCGGCACAGCCGGCTTCAGCGTCTCTTTAGTCGGTCTCGAATTTGTCGAGGCAGACGTGGATGACGCAGCTGAGACCGAGCGAGCCATGACTGCAGGGGCAGTGCTTCCCTTCCCGGTCACACCGATCGGCGGCGGGTTCATCTTTGCATTCGCTGACGGCTTTGTGGTGACGGGTCGGGTTACCGGCGGCCGCGCAACATTCGGCGGGATGGCAGGCTTCGCAGGGGCTGCCGGAGCATTCGTAGACGATGCGCTTGATCTCGCCGTGGTGACCGTCTCCACCTGAGTCGTATCTTTGTCCGAAACGACACGCGCGCGAGCCACCGGGGCAGGCGGGACCGGCGGCTTATTGACAACTTTGCTAGCGCCCGAAGTGGGCTTGAACGGCTTGCGCTCATTCGCCGGTCGGCGTACAATGGGAGGCAGGGCGGGCTTACGGGGTAAAGCAGCTTTGCGCGCGGCGGTTGCTGCAGTGTCGGCCGTGAGGTTCGCGCCTGTGCGCGATACGACGCGCGGACGGGGTGGCGCCTCTTTTGGGTATGGTGCGGGAGGTGGACACACGGGCGCGCTGGCAATCGGCTCCGGCTCGTCCTCGGGAAGAGTGATGGTCGACTTGGCGGGCGATGATGGCAGCGGGACCTGTTTCGCGGTTTCGTGGTGTTCGTCGTCATCTGACGCGGCGCCGGACTCGTGGTGATCGTCGTCCGATGCATCGTGCTCGTTGACGCCCTTGACGTGTGCGGTCTTTTGGTCCTCCCGCGTCTCGTCCTGATCTTCCACGCCCTCATGTTCATCATCACGATCGACGTTCGCATCCTCTCGTTCAATGTCGAGAACCTCGGCACGCGGTACCGCGTCGACCTGGGTATCGAGATTCGAAATCGCCGTAACGCCGGTGTGATTCGCTTCCATAGACTCAGCCTGGTCGACCATCTGTTGGTGGTGATCCTCCGCGTCGCTCCCCAGATCGACCACAATTGACGTCATGGCGTGATCGCCGCGCTCGTCCTCGTCAAGATCCTCCCCTGCCTCCTTGCGGTCTTGAGTCTCCGGCCTGGCCTGACCCGTCGCCCGATCTTCCTCTCCTTCATCTCCCTTGGCCGTCTCCAGGTCCGAGCGACTCGGAATGACCGTCACGTCCATCACCGTCAAGTCCGCCAGATCTTGCCCGCTCGAGATCCTTCTGATATCATCATTTCTGTCCACCTCCCTCTGCACCTCCCTGCGGCCATCAACCGACCGCGAAAGAACAGGTAAGAGCGGCGATTCCACCGCTGGAGCACCTGCTCCCCCCTTCGCGGCCGCTTTGCCTTTCCCGCCCGATAGCGTATCCATTGGTATGCGCCTTTGGCCCAGTATAAGGCTACCCGGCGGGGTGCTAAGACCCAAAGCGGAGCTGGGTCTTGGTGGCAAGGGCGATCCCGCGGGGCTGTTCACCCTGATCTCCTCTTCGAGCGCTTCCACCCGCTTCTTCACTGATCGAGCACCCTTCAACACAGCAGCCAGGTCGCTGTGAGATGCAGACGTCGGTGGATGTGTCGGTCGTTGCGGGCCCGCGAGCGGGTTCTGCGAAGAGGGATATGGAGCCGTGACGACGCGCCGGGCGGGACCAAGGCGTGGTGGAGCTCGTTCTGGGGCGGGCAGGCGGACCGGACCGCGCAGAACCGATGGACCCGCGAGAGAAGGGTTGAAGAGGTCGTCTTCTGCTGGCGGAGGACGGAATCCACGCGAAGGCGGTGGGAATCGACGCACGGGGCCGGACAGCACATCTTCGACCGCAGATGTGGATTGGGAGGTTGTGAATTGCGGACGCTGAGGCTTACTCCACAGTTCTTTGTCTGGAGACCTGTGGCCGGACGACGAGGCGTGGTGATGAATGCCGGGGCGGGAGGGTTGGCCGAAATTGAGGCCAATTGTCTCTGGGCGAGACGTATGTGATCTGCTGAGAATTGGTTGGTGCTCCTTATCCTTTGTCGGGCTAGTGGGCGCTGACGAGGCCGGGGCTGCGCGTCGTGCAGGCGCCACGTCGATGGGTCGAGCCTGCGTAGTTGATTTGACACGCGCATGACCATTGCGTACAGGCGCTTGAGGCGGCCCGAGCGGACCGTGCGGATGTGACGATGAAGAGGCCGATGCAGATGCGGCTGCAGACGACGACGACGACGAAGTGGCCGCCGGTGCTGTTCTGTGCGGCACAGCCGGCGGCGCCATTGACGACTTCACGGCGATTTTGCCCTTCCCTCCAACAATCGCATCAGACTTGATGTCCAAACGGCGCTTGATTGTCGGAGACAGCGGCGCGGCGAAACTATTGTCAGCTGTGGCCTATCACGCATCCTGCCCGACTCACTCGTCGACTCGTTCTGGCCACTGCTCCGCAAACAATCCCCACACCACCTTGCCCGTCGCGCGCACTTCCGCGTCTTTGTCCCCTCCCATACGTCGGATACCATCTTCCAGCCATCGCACGCCTTTCTCCCCCCAGACCTCGAGCGGCCACTGCTGCACGGCCTTGACTATCGAGGCCGCACAGCCTCGTCGACCCGTTGGTGCATCGCTCTCCAATCCCTTCTTAAGCTCGTATATGATAGATACGATGTGGCAGTGGGATATGATCTCGCCCAGGCAGTGTTCGGCGCGCCGTATGAAGACTTTATTCGGGCGACCGAGGAGCTTGATCAAGGGGTCGAGATACAGCGGGACTAGCGGGGCGAAGTGGATATTGAGGCGGGGCGCGAAGGAGGTGAGGAGGTCGATGGTGGTCCCGGAGAGCTTGCCCTTGTCAGAAAGCATCTGCGATCAGCCAATGTCTTACGGAATGAAGCATTGAAGCCTCGATGAGGTTGCCGAAGGCGAGCCTGGTGAGCCATTCTCAGCCGACCGTGCGACTCACATAGCCAACAAGCTGCAGACCCGCATGGTGCTTCCCAACGCCCTCGACAAAGTTCGCATGCTTGTATCCACCGCCTTTGACCACCGCTGTGAATCTCACAATCCCCTTGTCCACCTTCTCCCACGTGTGTTCGCCCTCACCCAGGTCCAACGCGGCCTGGAGCGTGTCGAACTCGGCCTGCAGCGCTTGAGGCGTCGGACACTGCGGCTCAGTGCGGGCTACCTTGATCGGCCTGCGATCGAGCTCACTGATATCTTTGCGTCCTTGTCCGGCGCTCGAGGCATCTTGCGTGCTCCTATGCGGACCGATGCAAGGTTTATGTAGATAGGGTTGAGTGATGATTATGATGTCGATGCGTGAAATAAGTCGCGCGAGCCGGTGGTTGTTGACACAAGCGCGTTGCTCGCGTGGCTGTCACGTGACGTGACTTCACTTGCCGTGCTTGAGAGCCCGTCTGTTCGGCATAGCTGTGCATGCTTGACACTACGCAGGGCGAGTGTGAGGCTTCTCGATCGTGTTCGAACTCCTCACCCTTCATCTGTGTGCAGGACGCATGACGAAGGCGTTGCCTCGTGTAAAAGACAACGGCGGGCCCCCAGAAAGAAGTATCCCAATTGATCCCGCCGTCCTCCACTTCAAAGTCCACCCACTCTTCATGGCATCCTTCTACTCTGGCCGACTCAGAAGCACCTGCACATTCACCTTCACGCTTCCCGTCACCCCGTAGACTCCCGCGGCACCATGCGAGTCGCCATCCAGGGATGCTCTCACGGCTCCCTCTCCGCCATATACGACACCATCGCCCAATACACCGAGCGGACATCGCACCCGGTAGATCTTCTCCTTCTCTGCGGGGACTTTCAAGCTCTGCGCAGCTCGCACGACTTCGCCTCGCTAGCCGTGCCGCCTAAGTACCACGCGCTCGGCACATTCCATCAGTACTACTCGGGCGAGCGGGCCGCCCCCGTGCTGACCATCGTGATTGGGGGCAACCACGAAGCGAGCAACTACATGTGGGAGCTGTATCATGGTGGATGGCTCGCCCCGGGGATCTGGTACCTCGGCGCTGCGGGATCTGTAAATGTCGGCGGATGGCGTATAGTCGGCGCGAGTGGGATATACAAGGACCACGATTATCGCAAAGGTGCGTCGGCGGTTCACGTGACACAGCCGAGAGGAGAAGTGGGCTGATGCGCAGGCCACTTCGAGACGGTGCCGTATAACAACTCGACCCTGCGGAGCGTGTACCATATACGCGAGTACGACGTCGAGCGGCTCAAGCTGGTAGGTGGAAATGAAAGCTGCGTCGTGAATGATGGTCTGATGGCAGCTTTCGACCAAGGCGAACACGATCGTCCTCTCGCACGATTGGCCCACGACAATACCCAACTACGGCGACACGTCCGCTCTTCTCCGGCGGAAACCATTCTTCGCTCAGGAGGTCAACTCAAATACGCTCGGCTCGCCGCCCCTGCTCGAGCTCATGAAAGAGATCCATGCCGAGTACTGGTTCTCGGCGCACTTGCACGTCAAGTTTGCTGCGGTGTTTGAGCATGCGACGCTGAGTGCGGCAGGTCCGAGCAAAAAGGGCGCCTTGCCCGCTGAGTCAAATGGTGTCAGCGAGAATCCCGATGAGATAGCGATCGACGACGACTTCGATGAGGAGGTGGTACCCGGACCGCCAGCAGCGGAGAATCCGGATGAGATAGCCATTGACGATGATGATTTTGACGAGGAGCCAGTCGCTTCGACATCCGGCATGGCGACAGATACCGCGACGATGACGGGGAATCCGGACGAAATTGCAGTTGAGGATGACTTCGACGACGATGAGCAGATTGTATATCAGCCAAAACCCGTGGAGAATCAATCGAATGGTGAGACGAGCGGGCGCATACCACCAAACGAGCTGGCGGAGGCACTGAAGGTCGATGAGAGCGCGGACCTAGTTGTAGAGGCCCGGAAGGACGGGCATCCTGAGTTAGCGAAGGGGGTCATTGGGTCACGGGCAGCTGGTCCCTTGACGGATACTGGGCCCGGCGCACAGGTAAGTCCAGTCGGTCAATCCAGTCGCCGCGAGCTTACTCGTAGACCGCCACCTCACCTTCGTCAGACGAAGGTGTGACAAAGTTCCTTGCTCTGGACAAGTGTGGACCCGGCAAAGACTTTATCCAGGTGAGCTATCTCAGCGTTGCGGCTTCGCTAACGGTAGTTCATCGAAGTGCCGACTCCACCGGGACATGAGGACAAGCCCGTCAAGCTTACATACGACCCCGAGTGGCTCGCCATCACGCGTGCGACGCACCCGTATCTCTCGACGAAAGTGTACCAAAATCCTTCACCACCCAAGGCAGAACTGGAGCGCCTGGTCGAGGTGGAGCGGTCACGTATACGAGACGAGGGACTGCTGGTCCCGAAGATCGTCGCGGAGGGAGAAGAGATTGAGCTTGTGTGGGACAAGGGAGAGATCGAGGTGGACCGGGTACAGAAGTTCTGGCCGACTGCGCCAGCCGAAGGTCTACCAGGAGGCTCGAGCTGTGAGTGACGAGCTTTGTGGCCGCTGGTGGACTGACAATAGCCGCGTGGTATACCAATCCTCAGACCGAGGCCTTCTGCGGAATGCTCGGCTTACCTAACAAGATAAACCCCGCGCCGAATGCGCCGAGCTAGGTCGAAAGCAAACGCCTGGCGCATGCTTGTAGCTGGTCGGAGACCGGCTGAAGACCGGCCACGAAGGGCCTCCACATGCTGCGCTGCGGCAACACCTTTTGCCGGTCCTCACACCGACCATGACGCTCGTAGGCATACATGCATGCATCATGTGCTCATTGCCGGATCCTCACTGCCTGCAATGACTGACATGCTCTCCGACTAGCGCAATACGTTGCCGAATAAGATTGCACGGGATTCAAGCTAAGACTGACTTGGGGGTATGTCACTTTTAACTCGGGCCGAAACCGCCGAGAGGCTGTCGCGCGACAAAACGATCAATTCGCCGAAGGCAGTTTCCTGCACTGATTGCGTGCTCCACGGCCTCATGAGATCATGCCGCAGTGGTATCATACATCCACGAGCAGCCGGATCCGCAGCTGACTCATGCGCCATTGCGAACCAGGGCGCATATTGCGCAGCGTGATTGCGACGCTGACACGAGACGTGACTGATGACTCGCTTGCGGTGGATTGGTACTGTACCTGATCAGCTGGCCCCTCCGCCGGAATGAGCACGCCGCGGCCGGCGCATGACCAGCCATTGCACCCTCTCCATCGCGCCTCGACTGTGGTCATCCCCCCGAGACGGGCAGCTCGTTCCGGCCTCCAGTGACACAGAGTCGCGGCTTCTTGCTCGAGCTACTCGCTATAGATCTGGCTTATCATCGAGTACATCGACTGCGGGCTCGGTCGCAGCATCAAGATCCATCCCGGCGGTACTGCGAATCTTGTCTGTCCCGCTTCGCCCAATGACATTCGGATGCCGGTTGTACCAATCGACGCTGGATGGGTGCTACCCTGAACGCGCGCTCCACCTGATCTCATCTACGACGCAGAATGCCCTGCAGCCAGGTCCGACCCTGTTCCGAGCCCTCTTATCGCCGGGTTGTTATTGGTCCGGCCGGATATGCGGGCTTGAACGGCAGGCTAATATTGCCCTATGGCTGGCAACTGGGCCCTCATGCTCGGGCGGCGGTTAGGTGAGCAGACCAAGCAGGGTGTGACGACGCGCTCGTTTCCCTGAGGTTGTAGGCGGCAAGGACAGGTAGCCGGTCGTGAGTCGCCGTCAGACCTCCACTTTGAGCAGTTGCACCCGCGCCACCTGAGAACTGGTGGCTTGCGGTCCAGATCAGATCCTCATTCTTGGTGCCCGAGCAACGAGCTGGGCTGTCTACAGCAGCAGGAGAACCGCCGGGTTATGCGGAATATACAGCGGCGTGGAGAGCTGAACCACTTGCCTTCGTCCAGGGCGCTGCGGCTACTGCGGGCCACGAACAATTAGGAACATGGAAATCTCAGGGTCGGATGTGCTCCCTTCCGCCCCAGTCGACTCCCTGTCTTTCTTTCACCCGAGGTTGGGTAACTGCTGCCTGGGCTTCCTGGCTGCTTAGCCGGCGTGAAGCTGATACTAATGCTTGTGCGTGCGGGCGTGCGTCTGTCTGTGCGCTTTTGAAGGGAGAAGGGACTGTTAGCAACCGCTTACGATGGATCAGAACATGTATGCATGCTGTGTGCCGGCAGCATGATTCCCGCGCTGAACGGGTGCAGTAGTGTTTGGGATGCATGTAGATCTTGTGGTAGGGGGAAAAGCCGAGTACGTCCGTGAGAGCGGTAATCGGGTCGAGTAGGTGGTGGATGATCGCCACTAAGGGACCAATTGGGAGTCGTCAAGTTAGTGACAAGTTAATTCCCAACCCACTGGCTGTGATTCATTCATTCGTAACTCACTCGCTCCCCTTCCTACCTTATCACACACTCCCAACCTCCATCCTCGCACCCCCTCTCACGTCATCCCCTATCCTCGTACACGTACATCCATCTACACATCCCAGCAGCACCTTCAACAACATCTCAACGGCTGACACTCGGGTGCATAGCTCGTCCCACAACACGCGTATCATCAATCAACCTCCCCCGATGCCGCCAGCGCCAGCTATAAACGGCTCTGCGTCCGGGTCCGGGTCCACCGCTGATCCAGTACGTACTTCCTTCCCATCCTCTTCTCATGCCATACCTTGTGTTCTCTTCCCGCGCCTGGCAGGGGCATACCGTTCCATCTTCGCCAAGGAGGCCACCCCGCGCGACCTCGGTCGGGCGACAGGCGTCGCGTGATACTCGCCGTTTGGCATGAGTAATATTCGGGACGAAACCAAAGTCTCCGATGACCGGAGACGGGCTTCGAAGCATGCACCGTCCCGTCCGTGAGGCTGGATAACATCGGACCCGAGTCGATCCTTCCTGCACAGCCTGCCGGTCTTCGGATCCCCTCTCATGTCCTTCCATCACCGAAGCCGCACGTTACACCGCCGCACCGGACTAACACTCAGCGGCCTGCACCTCCCCTCGCTGTGCCATCCTCGGCGTCCGGCTCCTTCTCCACGTCGCACAACAACCTGACCGACACCATCCCCCACCAGTCCAGCTCCAAGTCACTCTCCACCAGCCAAGCAACTTCCGTCATGACCGAGGATGAGGAGGACCTGGAGGATTACCGACCGGGTGGATACCACCCTGTCAACATCGGTGATTCGTTCAAGGACGGGCGGTACGATGTTGTACGGAAATTAGGATGGGGCCATTTCTCCACGGTCTGGCTCGCGAGGGATAACACGTGAGTCTCTTTCCCCGTCGTGTGCACTCGGGAGTGCGAGAGACCAGACACGCGCGGCCGCTGATAATCAGAACAAGCCGCCACGTCGCCCTCAAGGTCGTCAAATCCGACGGTCACTACACCGAAACGGCACTCGACGAGATTCAACTCCTCCAACGCGTCGTCTCGTCCTCGGAATCGCACGCAGGGCGGTGTCACGTCGTCGGCCTGGTCGACAACTTCCGGCATACGGGCCCGAACGGCTCGCACGTGTGTATGGTGTTTGAAGTGCTAGGCGAGAACCTGCTGGGCCTGATAAAACGGTATCAGCACCGAGGCGTGCCGCAACATATTGTCAAGCAGATTGCCAAACAAGTCCTCCTCGGTCTCGACTACCTGCACAACGAATGCCGCATCATTCACACCGACCTCAAACCTGAGAACGTCTTGATCTGCATCGATGACGTCGAGTCAGTCGTGCAGGCCGAACTCGCGACGTGTCCGCAGGCGGTCCCGACCAAGCTGGTTGGTGTGCCTCCGAGCCAGGGCCGTCTTGGCAACCAAACGCCACGGAAAGAGTCCATGTTCATCGTTGGATCGCAACCCCTTCCTAGCCCTTCGAGCAGCTACTCGTCGTCGCCCATGCTGGACAAGTATGGTTTCGGCATGAGCAAGATCTCGGGCGCGGCGAATCTAGCGAAGTCGGCGGCGTCAAACTTGTCGGGCGGAGCATCGAGCGCAAATCTGGCAGGCAAGCAGCGCGCATCAACGGCGGAGGCGCTAGGATCGGACTTGGAGACCGTCAAGCTGGGCAGCGACGCGTTGACGTGGGAGAAGACAAAAGCAGTACCGCAAACACAGGCCGGGCCGTCTTTGCTCTCGCAGCAGATGAACCAACCGCCCGGCTCGCCAGCGCTTGGTCCGACTGCACCGCCGAGCACAAACTCGACGACGGCGACGCCTAGCCAAACGGTAATTACCACACCAGCCACTACACCTGACAGCGGACGCCCTGACGATTTGAAGATCTCGACGAGCGTCATGTCGACCGGCTCGCTCTCCCCTCCAGCCGGCAAACAATCTGCCGGAGGTCCCTCCCAGCCACAAAGGCAAGAGACGGGCACCTCAGCAGCGACCACTTCGCCGGCGACCTCGCATCTCAATAATCTGCAAGACCACCCGGCGCACGAGGTTCACCATATGGAGGAGGCCGAGGATCCCGAGGCGCCCGCTGCGGGTGACCCCAACATGCTTCCTCCTCCGTTTCCGTACGACCCTGTTTCGCTCGAGCGCATCACGGTCAAGATCGCCGATCTGGGCAATGCTTGTTGGGTCGACCACCACTTCACGAACGACATCCAGACGCGGCAGTACCGGTGTCCGGAGATCATTCTGGGAACGCGCTGGAATCAGAGCGTGGACATGTGGTCCGCTGCGTGTCTGTTCTTTGAGCTGTTGACGGGCGACTATCTGTTCGAGCCGCAGCCCGGAGGAAAATACGACAAGGACGATGATCACATTGCGCAGATCTTGGAGCTGCTGGGCGAGATGCCTAAGAGTCTCGCGCTCAGCGGCAAGTACTCGTACGAGATCTTCAATCGCAAAGGTAGGTTATCCAGCGTGGTCCGGTGACTGAGCTGACCTCAGGCGAGCTGAGGCACATCACGCGCCTGCGCTTGTGGCCGATGATCTCAGTGCTCAAGGAGAAATACCTCATGGAGCAGGACGACGCGGAGCTGCTGGCATCGTTCCTCACCCCAATGCTGCACTATCACCCGGACCAGCGCGCGACTGCGGCCGAGTCGGTCAAGCACCCGTGGCTGGATGGCGTGGTTGTACAGGGCGACCTGGAGATGGCGGAGAGGTCGCACAAGGCGGAGATTGAGCGGCTGCAGGCGTTGCAGGCTTCAAGAGAGGGTGAGGGCAGCGAAGCGCGGGATCGGACGCCAGTGCCTCTGGAGGAGGTAGCTAAGTTGGGCCCGAGCGTGAAGGGCATGGTGGGCATGGGACGTATATGAGCGACACCCTGCTTTTGGGCTCGGGAGGTGGATCATCGATGGAGATTACGCGAGGGACTAGGACGACAATAACGATCACATTTGCCGATCGCAAGGTTGTTGGACGCGACGCCGGCTGGCCATGAGGTGGCAATCGCCCATCACCCACAACGCTCGGTCGTCCTCGAGCCGGCACAGCAGCCATGGACGTCGTCGACATCGAGAGCGCCCAGGCCTCAGCGCGGCGTCCTCGTTCGTCCCGGATACAGCTATCAAGACTGGAGACCGGGCGAAATTGAGCAATGTCGACTGCGCGCGCCGCGGCGTCGCTGATATTCTGGACGCGGCGCGAAGCACAGCGCGACGCCATTTCGCCGTATAGATGACGAAAATAACGAACGCTTTGGAACACACACCCTCTCCCGATCCGACCTCACCCACCTCTGTCGGCAGGCGTAAACGGGCACGCGACCTACCCGCGTCTGCCCGGCCCGACCTCTCTATGGCAGGCACGTTTACAATACGACGCCTAATTGCATGGTTTCTCACAAGTTCTTCTGGCTTTCGCTGGGGTTGGAGGATGGTACCCGTACGGCATTGCTTTGTTTGGTTATAGCTTTGGATCGATTGAGCTCTTATACTACATGGTCGAGTCGATGAATGTACAGTTGCGTGCACAGTCCTTCACCTCCTCTGGGTTAGAGAGAGACGAGACGACGCGCGCACAATGGACATGAGCACTGAGGCTGACAGTCACAAAACTAGCAACGCGGTGTCAGGCTCACTTCGCCGTGGACTGGCGCTTGCTGATCCACCGTCCATTTTGTTTTCGACCCGTCCATCACCGTCACTTTCAGACTCCCCTCCATCATCTCGCGACACCGACGCCGCTCATGAACGGATACGGTACAGACGGCGCGGGCCCCTCGGGTTTCGGCAACGGCAATGGCGGGGCTGGGGCTGGAGCCGGCGGAGCGACGGGCGCCGATGCCTTTACCAACATCACGGTCCCGCTGGGTCCGACCAACCAGCCGAAAGTGAGCGTGTCGCGTTCGACGGCCGGACAGGTGGATTTTGAGCTGGCGGGAGTGGAGCTGGCGTTTGCGAATAGCGTGCGGAGGGTGATCATGGCGGATGTGCCCACTGTTAGTGAGTTTACGTGCTTGGCTGTTCTGCGCGCTGGTGTGGTCCAGTGAGGACGGGCGGTGCATGGTGGATGGTGAAGGGTGCCCGAGGGCGTACACGATTTAGTCCGTATGGCCAACAGAGGTAGTCCGGCGTGGGATGTACGCCGAAAGCCTCGAGCGCGCCGCGGCGGGAGGCAGGGGAGCCTCACTCTCGTTGGGAGGACGAGGACACTGTCGGTGAATCGAGTCAGAGACGCGAGGCGGGACACTACATTGGACTTTGTCGCGGTACGCTGCTGCTCTGCAGCGCTCACACATAGCCATCGACCAGGTATCGTTCCACCAGAACACGACGCCGGTGCCGGACGAGATGTTGGCGCATAGGTTGGGAATGGTACCGCTCATCAGCCGGAACGTCGCGCAGGGACTGCGGTATACGAGAGTGAGTCGCAGCGGGTCTATCTATTATCGCACATATATCCTCGGGCTCTGTCCACGCAGTGTAGGCATTGCACGGTCGGCGTCCTATCTCGCATACAAAGTCCAAGCCGCACTCAGCATGCGGCGTGAGAGTTTCAATGGCACCCGCTGATCTGCAGGATTGCGACTGCGACGAGGGGTGCTACTACTGCATGATCATCCTCAAGCTCAAGGTGTCGTACTTGAACGGCCAGCAAGGGCAGTTTATGTCCGTCACGTCGGATATGCTCGAGGTGGTCCCATCCCCGGGCGGCGTGAGTTTCTGTTTCCCTGGGTCGCACCGCCAGAGGGCATGTTGCTCGAGCCCAGCTCACCTCAGCCGCCCGCACCAAATCCTTACGGCTACCAACGCGATCAACCTCAACTCACGCCGGATCAGCAGATCATCGTCGCCAACCGGGATCCGGAGCTAGGTCAGCCGGTGGGCAAGGGCGATCCTGGCACAGCGCCGATATTGCTGGCGAAGATGTCCAAGGGGCAGGAGATCGAGCTCGAGTGCAAGGCATACAAGGTGAGTCCGCGCGCATCTTGGAGCTGCAGGTGCAAGGTATACGGATGAGACTGAAATGCTGATGTACAGGGCATCGGAAAATACCACGCCAAGTGGTCGCCTCTCAGCGCGGTCGGGTTCGAGTACGACCCGTACAACAAGCTGCGGCATACGACATACTGGTTCGAGGAGGATGGTAAGTGGAGCTCATGTTCTGCTCACTCATCCCCAACCCTTTCCGCGACTTGTCTTGACGCACCCGCTGACCGGCAGAAAAGGCAGAATGGCCAATGTCGGAAAACAGGCACAAAGAGACGCCGCCCAGCCCAAACGAGCCGTTCGACTACACTGCCGTCCCTTCCCGCTTCTACTTCTCCGCAGAAGGCGTCGGCGCCGTGCCCGTCAAAGACGTCGTTGAGCGCGGGCTCGACATCCTCACGGACAACCTCGCCAACGTCATCATTGCTGTGAACCGCGAGACGGGCGCAGAGGGCGAAGACGAGGACGGGGCAGGGGGACTCGGCGGGGAGATGGTCGACCCGGATATGGGGTACGCAAACGGGGTGGGCGATATGGGAATGGGACCGGGTCCGAATGGGTACGATGCGGGGTACTATGGCGCGCCCGGTGGAGGGGGTGGCTATGGCGGTGGATTTGGGTTGAACCGGTAGAGAGGAGAAGAGTTTGAAGCTGGGGGAAGGCTTTGCAGGGAGAAGGAGCGATCAGCACCTGCGTTGTGTGGCGAGAAGGCGGACGAGCACACATGGCTGGCGTGAATCCGGTGAGATGCTTGTCCCCGAAGAAGGTAAAGATGATCACGCCGAGCTCGGTGCTCGGTGCCTGAAGCGAGTCTTGGTGGAGCAGCGGGTTCAGCCGACAGGGGCGGACGACGCGCACAGTAGAGAAGAAGCATATCTGTCAGCGTATCAATGCAGTATGTACCAGCCGTACTTGATTGCTGACCGCTGAGTGCTGATGGCTTGCCGCTTCCTGATCGCGCCGGGTGATCACTGACCCGAGGCGGGACGGCGTGCGTAGCCGAAGGGTACGACACTGGATTTCGACATCCTTTGGAATTGGAGCTGATACCTCCTGGCCTTACTGTACCTCCTTTCTGACCTACTCCTGAGGTGCTGTCAGCGCTCACCGAGCGCAAGCCGAAGTCCACCGGGCCGCGCGCAAATCCAAGCAACACTCGCTGAAGGGCCGCATCGATCCGATCGCAGATCCGACCCGCAGCCGTCGCGATGGACTACGAAGCGGAGATCAAGAAGCTCGAGGCGGATGTGGAGCGCTATCGCGGGGCGGGGCGGGAGAAGGAGGCGGAGAGGAAGGAAGAGAAGATGGTGCAATTGCAGCGCAAGTGGGATAAGGAGAAGAAGGTCGTCAAACCTCATCCGGCGTGAGTTGCTCCGCTGGCGTCCTAGAAGACATCTGTACGCCTTTCGGTCATCGGATCGAAGGCGCCTGAGCAGCCCACGCGCACTTGGGGTCCGCTTCGCTTGCTGCGCCTGGCTTACCGAGGTGGATACGGTGCCGGTGCTCATGCCAGGCTGCAGTTCGGGGTGGTGTGGCAGACTGTGGCGATCATGGCGGCGCTCTCGCTCGGTACGCTCTTTTCCCGTTCTTCGATCTCGTTCGGTCGTTGACAGCAGCCATGTCGGTCGCTCCGTTACCGTGCGAGGCGCGCCCTTTCTATATCCTCTTCAGCCGGATCACCATCGTGGCAGTGACGTGCGTGAGAGGATCCTGCTCCTCGCACCCCCTCCTGTATGAGGCCTATCTCGTCCTGGTCCTGGCCACAATCCGTCCACGCAACCGATCTGTGCCGTGCTGATTGCCAGATGCCTCGTCGTGCACGCCAGCATCATCTACTACGGGTACACACAGGCCCTCGCGAAGATGCCCAAGACGGAGGAAGACGCCGATTCGAAGTTGAGGAAGATGATGAAGGGGAAGGCTGACCGAGCGGATTTGTGGGTGAGTAATGCGACCTCGCCCATCAGCTACTCGAGTATCCGCCGGAGAGCTGTGAACGCGGCCACCGGTGCTGGCTGCCGCGTCCGGCGTCGGCATGGGTCCGGTCCAGTGTCCAACGGCTCGAAACCAGGACACGACTCAAACGCTCGGCGCCGCGCCGCGCCTTGCAGTCAGCGCACGTCGAGTGGACTGACCGCAGGCGCACACCCGCTCGCACCCGTCACTGTTCTTGACGACCCGACACGCCCCACCCCGTCTCTTCCCCTTCCCTCTGGGCAAGTCCCGTCCGGACGCCACGGTGAAAGACGAGCTATGGTGGGAGGGCGGCAACGCGCCACACGTCGGCCACTTTAACAAGCCCAAGCTGCCTGAACCCCCTGCGCCGGACCCCGAGGAGCTGATGAGTCGCTTCAAGGCTAGCAAAGAGCTAGAAGACCAGCAGAAGCTGTAAGTTGCACGATTCTCCGGGGGTAAACGGGCATGGCAGGACATGCGCGGAGATGCGGTGCCGAGCGCGCAACGTCTCAGCATCACAGGCATGGCAGCCTTGTCGGGAAGGGCAACACCTCGATCCATCCAATGCCGCCTTACACCGCATGCGTGCGCTAACTTCAGGTGGAAGAAACGCATCAGGACGATCCAGTACCTCTGCGTCGTGATCATCGTATCGTTCAGTGAGTATCGAGGGCTGTGCCGGCTTCCTCGTGCACGCAAATCCAACCCCTCTTCCTTTGGGCGGGTGCCGATGACTGAGTGTGCACCCGGCCAACACGCCGCTCACCCCAGTCTCCCGCGGTGTCGCCATCGCCGCGCTCTTCTGGCTCATATACAACACAATCTCCACCGAGCTGGACAACATCCTCAAGGGCCCGATGGACATGGAGCCCGTGCAAAAGGTCATCGACTCTCTCTCCCGCGGCGCGCGAAACGAGGTGAGTGGCAGCAGCGTTGGTGGCCATGCCTGCCCTCATCCCGGCCGTCATCCATCTTTCGCTCCGGCGACAAGGACTCACCCATGAATGGAGGAATGGCAATGGATCTTCTAGCTTCATCTTCACGTCGGGCTCACACCAGTCCGCCCCGAAAGCGCGCGCCGGCCAACCAGGCAGCGGCATGTCATACATCTACGACCCGACCTCCGCCAAGACAGTCCGCCCCAACGCCAACATCCCGCTGCACTTCGTGCCCGCCCCGGTGCTTATGACAAGCGAGAACAAGCACCTCGCCGGACCCGGAGAGCCCATCAAGAAGGAAGAGTAGGCGGAACAGGACCATACAGTCAGGACCTTCGCCGTCTGCAACCATTCCAAGACAGCACCGCATTGCATATGTTCGTTATCGTTCATGTATACACACTTTGTACAATCCAAAACTCAAGCCGCATCTCGTCCCAAGCAGTATGACCTGATCTTGTCCTCGCAGAACTCTTTGTCGCGTCGGGTTACCTGCGCAGGGCACTCTTCGGCGTCATACGCTTGACGTCCCCGCCAGGCGTCCTGAGGACATCCCCGCGATCCATCTCATCCTCCATGACGATCTTCTGGCCCAGCGTCCTGCTCGTTAGCACCCTCCCGTCAAACGACGCGCCCTGCTTGGAAAGGTTCGCGCAGGTTTGGCTCGGCGCGAGGCCGCAGCCACTCACCTCTTCTTTGTCTTCGCCTTGGGCTTGGCAATCTCCTCATCCCCATCGCTGCTCGACCCAGCCCCATTCTGCCTCGACGACTCGCTCAGCGGGCTCATCAGCCGCTGGCTGGCCTTGACGCGCTTCGGCGGCGTCCCCTGCTGCTTGCTCGGCGTGGCGGTCTGACGGCGCTTAGTAGGCGAGACGGTCTGTCGCGGCTTCTTGGTCGACATGCGCCTGGGCGGTGAAGGCTCGGGACTGGACACGCTCTGTGCGTCCGACTCGGCAAACGACGACTCGGAGTCTTCCTCCTCTTCCTCTTCTTCGCTCTCCTCTTCTGTCTCTGTCTCTTCGTCATCCGTCGCGCGCTGCTCGTCTTCGTCTTCTCCGTCGGAAACATCTGAGGCCGCTTCTGCATCAATGTCGACCGCCTCAGCCACCTCGCCCTCGGAGCTTAGCGCGCCAGAGGTATCGGCGAGCGGATCGACACTTTCGTCCGTGACAGCTGTTACGACCGAGGTGTCCGCTTCGGCCTCCCTGACCCGCTCAACGCCTCTCGGGACACTTTTGGGCAAGACCGGCTTCTTAGCCACATGCGGCGAGGTCTCGAACGATGTATCACCCATGCTTTGCTTCAAATTAGCATCTGACCAAGAACTACCTCGATCAACTCACATCACCTTCGTCCTGGCCGCTCTCTTCCTCGCTCTCGACCGACACTTGGCGCCTCAAAGCCGATCCGACGATGAATGGATCCGTCACGTCCGATATCCTCCCCCTCGTCGATGCTCGGGACAGGGGCGAGACAGTGCCCTCGACGAGCGACTCATCAATGGCCGACTCGAAGCTGGCGTCCTTACTACTGGACCCCATGCTCAGATCAGCCGACGTGTTCATGTCGATATCCGGGGTGGACGCGAGGTATCTCTGGCCCTCCTTCAATGGCTTGCTGACCCGCGGCACCGCAGGCGTCATGACGCGCGATAGGATGTCGATCTTGCGGTCCGTCTTCAGCTCGCCTGCCTTGACCTGCAGGTCAGAACTGATCAGTCACATTAGCACAACGTGAGGCTTACCTGCTCCTGGAGACGCTGCGCAAAGTCATCGTGCATTCTTTGAATCGTCGCTTGCATCTCTTGCGCGACCTCCTCTCGCACGTCCATCTCGATCGTCGCATTTCGCATCTCCGCCTCGAACAGCTGGTTGTGAGCTTGACCAATACAGGACACGAGCCCAGCTCACCCTCTGCTTCATCTCTCTGAGTTGCTCAAACAAATGGTCGACCATCACATCACGCTCGTCCTCCTCGTCGCTCTCGTCCTCCGCGTCTTCCTCGACCACCTCGAGCTCTTCCTCCACCATGACATAGCTGTCCGCGCTCGCGCGATGCTCAGGGATGGGCCTTCGTGCAGCGGACGTGGAGCTTGGTCCGGCAGCCGGCGGAGGCGGAATGACAGGCACCGTGACCTTGATCTTCATCGGCCTGACAGCCTGTTTGAGCGCGCTAAACTGAGTGGAGATCTGTCGACGAAGCGTTCCGCCGGTAGTCATCTTGTTACCGGCTGTAGTCTGTACCTCTCTCGCGATGGCCGAGAAGCGCATGACGTGCGAATTCTCGTCGAAACCGGTATCGTACGGATTCACGTTGACGATCATGACCTTTCCGTCAGCTGCGACGAACGCAAACTGGACACCTGACGTACCGCGCGACCGTCACCAACAAAGAAGTTTTGGAAGATCTCGGTGAGTTTGGAGTGTCTGAAGGGCACCAAGGCCAGCTTCTTCTTCGTTCCGGGCGCTCCGGCAGCGGACAGCTTGTGCTGATTTGCCCGCAAAACTTCCAGGCATTGGCCAAGAACCTAGTGTAAGCTAACGCTTCTATAGACTGCGGCTGCCCACCATTAATGACTTGTTGATATTCCCAGCTTCTTTCAATCGATCACCTGTTGTTCCGGTATTCCTCGTCCTCTCAGATCCGGCTAAGTCGACGATCGCGAGTCTGGACACCTGTGCTGACTCAGGGTCATTCGGCGCGCCATTGTGCACCTTGACGACCTTGATCGTGAAGATACCATGACTTCGGCTGGACTCGCGGTTGGCAAGCGTTCCAAAGACCTGCCTGGCCCGTTGACCCGCTCGGAATACGGCAAGCGCTTCCTGCACATGAGCAAGCCGACCTGATATAGCCATGCACGTTGGGTAACATACCTCGCGAGTCCTTACTCTGATCTCCTTGAGTCCAGCGATGTACTTTCCGTTCCCCTCCGGATCGTTCTTCAACGCCAATGCCTGACGCCGTATCACTCCACCGCCCCCATTCGCCAACGCCGCTAGGTGCATGGACGAATTCAGACCAGAAGCCCAAGCGTTCGATCCACGAGGCAGCGCTGACCCTCGAGGCATCACTGTTGAGGCCTTCCTGCCGGATGGCGTGGGCGGTACGGTGGGCGAGACCGGGAGGACTGAGTCGAGGAGATCAAAGATCTGCTTATCAGCATCGGTTCATGAGCAACGACTAAAGTCTACCTTCTCGTTGTAAACTTCCGAGTAAGAGACAAATACAGCGTACGAGTAGTTCCGGTCCACCTTGATAGCTAGGGGGTCAGCTCCTCACAGGTGTATACCGCAGTAGCTCACATTCGCTCGTGCTGCCTTCGGCCTCAGCCGGGAGATGGTCAAACATGCCCGATTCAGCATCCTCGCGGCCGATCTCAACATCTGCCAATCCAACGCAGCGCAGCTGATCTGAGCTCGATCAATACGGAGGGCTGTCCGCTCACGTTTGTCTTGCATTCCATGCCCTTGATCGAGTTGAACACCACGTCGATACCTCTCGGCAGGACTCCACGGATATCTGCACTGTCTCCGCCGGAGATCGTGTACGACTTGCCCGAGTTGCTGACTCCATAGGCAAACATCAAGCCATTCTCGCCGTGCAACAGCTTCTCCACCAGGGGTAACGTTGTCGTTGTGAAGAATGTGGATTGCGAGGTGGACGGCGAGAATACCCGGTCGAAGGAGTAGATCAGGGGGGCCTTGGGGGCGATATGAGGCCTAGCGGGATCCTCTTGGTGAGCTTGACTCCCAGGCCCGAGCAAATCAAAGTGCTCATGGACACCGAACGTACCGTCGGCGCCCGCATCAAAACATCCTTGTCCCCTTGCTCCTCCAGATACGGTATGCCCGAGAATGAGCCTTCAATCGGCGGCGGCCTGATTCTCAGATACGCCTGAGATCAGCGACAGATACCTCGTACGCGCTGCGACTCACCTGTAGGCTCTCTGTATGCGCTGTCCCCTCTCTCAGGTTCGGCAACGCCGCCCTCTTTGCTGCCGCTCTCTCCCTCTCAAGCTTCTCCGCTTTCTCCTTATCCACTCTCTCCTTCTCTTTCATCTTGTCGCTGACTTTTCGAAGTCCTTCTTTGCCTTTAGCCAGGAAGCCCGAGGACTTGGATGGTAGCGAAGGTCCCGAAGCTGGTGGGACCGTTTCCTTCGTAGCAGCGCGAGTGCGGGTGATGCGTGTGGGTGCGGTGACGGGCGTCTGCGTCGTCGCTCTGGACGGCGGACGGCTTCGCGTAGGCGGAGCAGGCGGCATGATGATACAAGGACGATCTGATGGGGATGAAGTAGATTGTCAACAAACGCTCAGGATGTTGTTGCGCGAAAACAGTCGCGGGAGATGGATGAGCAGGCCAACGGAAGTGTTGACACGGCGGGATCAATCAGGTTTGGCCACTCACGCAAGTGGCAAATTGCTTGCTCGGCGAGTCAAGGAATGTTTATGACCTGAGGTCGGAGGGACTCACTGTTCAGACTTGGGTCCAGGCGGAAGGGACTGAACCACTTGACCAATGTTGATCGGTAACTTGCTTGGGCAAGATAGAGTTAGAGTGCTGTGCTGATGATCCTGGTGGATGTTAGAGTCAATATTCTGCCCACCCACATGCGGGTGTTGCTTGACTACTGGCATGAAGCAAAGTGTTCATCACTGACATTGAGCGCATGTCTTGAATGTTTCATCTCCAATGTTTCATGTCCTTTTGTCTCATCAGTGGGAAGTGGGCAATGCGTGAATTGTGCTGTGGACACAATGTGTCACAAACCAAACCTCGTGAGCAGAGTATGAGACAAAAATGAGGCTGATGCACAAGTGTAGCTGTTGTGACTGACTGGTGATGATAGCATTGACTTGTGAGGTCGGTCCACAAAGGGGTATGTGGCATTTTACTGAGGGGTCTGGGTACAACAAGACTGGTAGTGTGAGGTGGGGTGGCCAAAGATTGAGTAGGATAGATGAGGGAAAGGCAAGGAATGGACAAGATAAATTGATTCTTGGGGGGTCTTCACAAGAGCTACAAACATACAGCCTTTACCGTGTGAGTTTGTTGATTGGTGGACATGTCCACCATGGCCACCTTTGGCGGAAAATGGCCACTGTTGGCCACCATCTGTACCATTGGCAGCCAACCCCACCATTGGTCACCACTTGTCCTCATTGGTCACCAATGTTCACCAATGGTCACCAATGGTCACCGTCTCTGCCGTTGGCCACCATTGGCTGCCATTGAGCCATTTAGGTCATATCCTGAAAACACATGCTGTGACATTGCCTGGAAAATGTGGAAGTATTACCCAAGGTTTGCCTCAATGATGCAGAGCAATACACACCTTGGCTGTGAGCTGAGGTCAGTCAAGTAATTTTAGGGCCTAGGGCCTGGGTGTTATGCAGCTCAAACCTGCTCTTTTCTGACAGTGTTGCTTGCTTAAGGCTGGAAAGGTGTTTAGGTTGGAGATAGGCAACACAAGCAGCCATTGGAAGGGTCTTCCTAGGGGTTGGCTTTGCGGGACAATGTGTTTGTGCTTCAGTGTCAAAAGTGTGGTGCAGCCTATCCTCATTTGGCCCTCTCTTAGGCAAGGCTACACAAAGTTATCCAATGTTCTTGTATCACTGGTGATCAGGTCCAAAGGTACACAAACATATGGCACGTCCAGAGGACTAGAGGTTCCGAGGGAGCACACTACAGGTGTACTCTCCACTCAGTCGGTTATAGTACCGGTCCTACGCCCAAGTGAGAAGGGAGGCGCCCCGGAGCCAGACTGTGTCCTGTTGGTAGACTAGCAGGCTACCTTAAAGAACATCCTCAATCTTCTCCTACCGCTGCTTGCCAATGCTTGCGCTTCCACATTGGTGTCTCCAAAAGCTTCCGTCTTTCAAGGCTCCCTGCATCCCACACCCACTTTTCACAGGCAAGAAACAAGGAGTTGAAAAAACAGAGGCCCAACGTCCAAAACGCGCGCACTACGTTGATGATGACCGCTTTGTTGTTTGCCGATGGTCAAGCAACATAGAGTATGGTTGGCCAGAAGCTAGACTAAGACAACAACTGTGGCTCATGTGCAGTGACTGACCTAATGCACATGAGTCTGGACCCAAGCTATGCCTTGTGTCTCTACTGACAGGGTTACAATATGGCAACAGAGGACCAGAAATTGCCCCTCAACTTCAAAAGCCCGATTGCATACACAACATGATCACTTGTGTTTGTATATAAGGTTTAAAAATTACATCTCGACATGTGCTGTGCCCAAGGGACAGCTCAATCTGTGACTCTCAGCTCCGCCCTTACTGTGGCGGCACGCCCTGGCTGGCAGGGAAAAGTGGGTACAGCTCCTCTTTGACCGCCTGCACTGCATCCTGCAACTTGCTTTGAGCATCAAGGACTTCCTGAAGCTTGCCATCCAAGCATGTGGCATTTGAGATGGAGCCATCAATCATTCTGGAGCTCCTAAAAATCCCTTCAAAGTCCTTGTCAATCACCACACTTTGAAGAACACTGCGACCAACCAGCAGTCGCTCTCTTTCTTTGGGTGAGAGGACATCTTTGATAGACAGGATGCAATCCATGTGGCTGCCAATAGTCTCCAGAAGACTGTTCTGCTGGGTGCTGAGCGGTTTGCAAGGAAGGCTACAGCCTGATTCTGGCCAGTACTCCGACAGCATCTCACTGTAACAGAGATAGACCGGGATGCAATCAAGGTGGTACAAAGGCAGTGTGTCTGCCCGGTGCCCATTGATGTCACTGCCAAGGTCAAAACAGTGAAGAGCGCTGTCTTGGCACAGCCTTTGTAGGATTCTCAGGTCCTTGCTCACACCGCTCTGGTGGGAGAAAAGCTTGTTCCAGCCTTGGAACACCCTGGAACTGAGCTTCTTGCGAATCTCAATGAATTCATGCCAATTTGTGATCTCGCTGAGCCGGTCCAGTGCGGCCATGATTCGCTCACAGCCATCTTCATGATCTGAGGTGGGGATGTCCGTCCTTGGTACTGTGAAGCGGAGGTCTTTTATGATGTTTCTGCAAAGCCGAGAGATGCAGGTAGTGAAGAGTATGGAGTCATCTGCAAACGGCTTGAAGCCAGAGTGTGATGTGGACATCCTGTTGGTTGAGTATATGGAGGGGTTTGTGCCTGTTCTGAATGTGTGAGCGTTTGAAGAGCTAGTAGGGAGGTTGTGAGGGTCACAGATGACAAGAGGTACAGGTATGCCTTGTCAGACCTCTTGGCCAGGTGGAGCGGGCACAATGGTGAGCCACCCTTGGTGACAGGCATGAGCCTTCCATGCACAAAAAGGTGTGTGTGCAGAGGGGGGAGGATCAAGGGGTTTGACATCATGTAACACTGGTGGTCCCCGTACAAAGGAGCTGCTGGCGCAATTGGTGGAGGGCTCCAGCTACAAAGGCCAAGGCAAATGCATCACAGTACTGATGATGTGCAACAAAAATGCCAGTAATTACATATTGAGCATGACCTCAGGGATGGCAAACAGCATGTTGAATTGGTCACATCTTTTCCCTGCTCATTTGCTGGTCCCTTCCTGTGTATATGATGTGCATGGTCACTCAAGCTGTCTGGCTGGTGTGATATGGCCTACCAGCCTCTTCTTGACTATAAACATGTCACAGGAGGGGCCTTGTACGTCAGGAGTGTGGTGTAGCCTATCCTTGTTTGCCCTAT
>CAUG01000362.1:9327-19568 GCA_000442785.1 Papiliotrema flavescens NRRL Y-50378
GACTGACGGAGGGGCGCAGGGGGCCAATGCAGGCTGGGCAGAATACCTGCCTACGTTCATGAGCACGGACGGGTTTGATGGATGGGACGGGAGCATGTTGCTTCCTGGATTCGGGAGGGGGCAGATTACTTTGGGCGGCGGGCTGCTGCATAGCCAGTTCGGGAGTGGGATCATGTGAGTGGGCGATTCTGATCAGGCCGGTCCGCAGGAGAGGAGCTCGAAGGAGAAGAGGAAATCGAGGAGTCGAGGAACTCAGTGGTATGGCGCTGATCCCAGAACGCCCGCGCAGCACACGCCCGCGGGCAGCCGAGCGGGGAGTCGGTCCGCATCGCGCGCGCAGACGCCTCACTAGGCGCTAAAACGTGCGTAGGTCTTGGAGGTTTGCAGTGGGTATGGCATATGGAGCACGGGAGGGCCGTGGCCGTATGTGCAGACCGATGCGAAGTGCGAGACGTTGAGGGTGCTTGCACCGGTGCCGGGTCGGGCGAGATAGGGGTTCCGGCTGGATCTCGGCGGAGACACCGGGAGTGTTCGTTACCCGCAAGGACGGTCTGGTGGTCATCTTGTTACGTATCTGCAAGTAGACGTGGTTCATGTTGTAGCATACATACATCGGCATTATTGGGATATGTGAGTCTTGACTGCAGCTTTGTCTTCGAGCGGCACGACGGAGCGTCACTGACTCGGCGCAGCGTGCGTGGAAGACGAGCCTGTGTTCGACGTGTGTCATGCCATATGTGCGCAGATGCTGTGTATGGATGCTAAGAGATGCTAGCAGTACAACTCGGGTAGGGTGCAATTGTGGGGACGAGTACCTTCTACCCCTCGCCACAAACCTTCCTCCCCTCCCCTCCTCAGCGCACTTCGGCCCCAACTCGAGCCGCTGTCGGCGTTGAGCTCGCCGGACATCTCCTTCCGTCGTCGCCTTCAGCCTGCAGATGGCCGCTTCGACAACAAGACAACGATGTGTATTGTGTTGCTTCACGCCGCTGCTGTCGTAGGCGAAGATGTGAACGCCACAGCGCGCGGCAGGCGGAACGTCAGGCAGTACATGTCCTTGTTCGGCGCCACGCGGCGGACGAGGTGCAGGTGGTAAGCGTCTGTGGAGGGCGTGATAGTGTGACCCAAGTACTGGCTTGCTCGCTGTGCGTCAGTCTGCGCACACGACCGTGAGGGCAGTACGCTAGACTCACCTGACAGATATCCGTCGTCGCAGTCTCCAGCTCCAGCTCCCGCGTAAAGCAGTAGACATGCACGAGCGGCAGGCCCACCTCGGCGAGCTTGGCCTCGAACGCCTCGTCGCCCGCCAACGAGTCGTACAAGCCGTTGAAGGCGCCGAGGAAGGTCAGCGCCGAGTCGGGAAGGTTCATAATGTAATGCTCGGGCAGGAGGCGCGGTCGCGGTGACGGGGGAGTTGATGTCGAGGCTATTGTATCTGCTGGTGCTGGGGCCGACTCGGCCGTCGGCGCAGAGACATGCGTGCCAGCCAGCTTGGCAGCGAGGTCGCGCTGCCGCCTCGCCTCTGCTGCCTGCTTGCGGAGCACCGCCGGCGGGACGAACACCTCGAATCGCTCGTCCCATGCCATCCGCGCCGATTGCTGGATAAACGCTTTGCCGTCCAGCTCGGTCACCCGGAGCGTCTTCTCCACCTGCCGTCAGCGCCTGCTCGTCGCTCCATCTTGACTTCTGCTCCTGCGTCTGATAGCCGTGCAGAGGCAGCGCGGGGACCTACCTTGTTCTTCGCCTGGTTCTCCCTCATCCACCGGACGCTCTCCGGGTTGAGGTCGTTGCCCAGCACATAACACCCCTTCTTGGCTGCTGGGACGGCAAACGGCCCCACACCCGCCATCACGTCCGCGACAACGCTGCCAACGGGCAGCAAGTCGATGAGACGGTCGTGCTCGTGCTGCAGGCGCGAGTTCCAGTAGACCTTTGAGAAGTCGAAGGTGAAGCTGCAGCCGGACTCGGACTGCCATGAGCGGAGGTCCATGCGCAGCAACAATACTGGTGAGGCTGATCAAAGCTTGTGAGGGAGATATAGGTCAGTGAGGTGAGCACGCCACGTACCAAGCTGGTCACAAAGTCCGGCTCGCCCGCGAGCACTTCCATGTCAAAGTACCTGAACTCGGCGTGGATCGAGTCGAGCTTGTTCACGATAGTCCGGAGGTTCGGGTTTTTCTAGGCCGTCAGAGCGGCTCGCCGAGGGAGACACGTCACTCGTCAACTCACATCGAGGAAGACCTGCCCGATGAGGTCTTTGTACGGGATCCACGCGTCTTTCAAGTTGACGTGGCCTGCGGTCAGTCCAGAGAGATGACAGTGTGGTGGCCAACGGGCAGGCCATCCATGAACAGCCACCGACCGGCGGGTATGCGACACGAGCGACTTCTCATGCGAGCCAAAGATTGACTCACCAATATGACCGGTTGTGGTGAACGCGCTTGGGGCCATATCCCCCGCCTCGCCAGCCGGCAGGATCGAGTTGAGCACATCAGCTGCGGTATCAGCGGCTTTCACTCTATGACCAAGCACTTTGCGCACTCACACGCAGTCCACATGTCATAGTCCACCACCAGCTCGTCCTGAACATATCCCCTCGTCTCGTTATTTAGAAACTCCCTCACACCTTCAGGCAGGTCCTCTACAATCAGCCTCGACATTCCAGCCGCCCCTTCAACAACGCACCCTCACGCGACACCTTGAGCCGGAGCAGCTTGGTCGACCCATCGCCCTCTTTATCGTCCAACACCAGCCTCGCCTTGCTTAGATCTATCATCCACCCCCGCAACCTCGGATCTGTCCGGACTCTGCTCAACTTGGCGACGTCTACTCGGACAGCGAGCAGCGGCTGGCGGAGGGTGAACGCGTCGCGGTCGAGCGAGCGCATATCAGGCAAGCGAGGCGGGCGGAGCGTCTCATAAAGCGGCGGCGGAGGCGTGGGGAGCGGTGTGGACATTGTGCCCGATGACGGATTGGAAGATGAAGACGAGGTGGACGGCTTCGACATGGGCGTGGGTGTCGTCGAGAACAGCTTGGAGAGGGTCAAACGCGGTGTCGATGTAGCAGGGTAGAAATTCCTTGGCTTGAGCAGTAGAGCTGCCCTCTGCAGCATGGACCGACGAATGAGGTGTCCAGTGTGAAGCGTGAAGAGAAGAGGAGGGAGAATGTGGATGGATGTCAATGTTGTGACTGAAATTTCGGATCTATCTTCGGAGATGGAGATGACCGGACATGGTCGACGATTTCGTGCTTGCTAAGCAGGCAACGCGACCATCATCTCAACACTTGATCATATGCATCAGACATCATCAATATGACACTGGCGACTGTAGACTTCAAGGTGGGCTTCTGTAGCCACCCCCACGACGCGCAAGACTGACCCTAGACTGAATTCGCGGTGGATATGACGTGCCAGAGCGTGAGTTGACGCAGGCAGTCGAGCCCGGTTCGGCTCATGGCGGTGATGTAGCTAATGCTACAGTGCGTTGACGCGGTCTCTGGCGCGCTGAGGCAGGTGCAAGGTATCGACAGGTACGATATTGACCTGGAGAACAAGCGGGTAGTCATCACTGGACGAGGTAAGTCGGCTTCGAGCTGGTTCATGAATCAGCATCACCCGTCCATCTCATTAGGCGTCGTCACGGTCCAAGCCATCGATGTGTCTATGTCTATGTCTATGTCTATGTCTATTTCTGTGGTCATGTGTCTACAAGCACCAATCGCTCACACACAGCCCCGCCATCACACCTCTTTGCCGCGCTCAAATCGACCGAGCGACAAGTGATTGTACGAGGCACATCGTCCGCCTCGCCCAGCACGCCATCCACCGCCGCCGTGTCCATCCTCGAGTCACCCATCCCCCTCCCCACGTCCATTGCCTCGACGTCCAACCTCATCCTCGCCTCTTCGCCCACATCCTCCCCGCCTTCCCCCTCTCCCGCCGCGCCGTCGGGCCCCGTCCCGGGCATGGCCGAGGAGTTCTCGCAAAAGGTCTTTGGGATATGCCGCTTCGTCCAGATCGCGCCGAAGCTCATCCTCATGGATCTGACGGTGCGTCTCCCGCCAGCGGCCAACGTGGGCCTGGGTCCATCCAGGGCGTGGGAAGTGTACGTCGCCTCGACGGGGAACATGGTCGACCCGCCGACGACGACGGGCAAGCCGTTCAAGCGGCTGGGCGAGATCGTGCCAGACGACAAAGGCTACGGCGACTTGTTTCAGGAGGTCGAGGGCGAGCTGTGGGAGTGGGTCGGGCGTGGGTGTGTCGTCCAGGCGAAGGCGGGTGCGAGCGCGGACAGCGCGGACAGCGCGCAGGCAGATGCCGCTGCGAGTGGGGCCGGTGGCAAGGGCACAATCTTTGCTGGGGTCGTCGCCAGGAGCGCGGGCGCTTGGAGTAACGACAAGACGGTGTGCGCGTGCAGCGGGAGGACGATGTGGGAAGAGGGCAGAGATATGGAGAAGGTCTCGGCGCTTTGATGGGGAAGCGCAAGTCGTATACAGGTTGATAGTCGTAGAACAGCTTTGCATCAGTCCAATCCCTCCCAACGAACCAAGACCACAGTAGAGCTTCAGACGCACCATGTACAGCACACAGCTACATCATGTAGATGAGCATGAGCCATATCGCCCATATACCCATCACAGCCCCCACCCGCCCGCCATCGCCCCACCGTCCATATCCCCGGCCGCGCGCTCGCTCGTCGACATGCCCCAGCGGCTCGACCGTGTAGATATGCACGATCTCGTCAGTGTGCACGGCCTGCCCGTTGACATGCACCGTGGTCGTGCTGACGTGCCGCTCCGAAGTGACGGAGATGACCATGGACAAGGTGAAAACCGTAAACAAGCGCCTGCAACGATTCGACATGACCTTGAGTCGGCCAAGGCACGTCGATCGCCTTTCGACGTTGACTTCATGTCGTCCACCACACGACCATCGGGACAAAGGGTCAATCACGATGGGTCGCCTTCGTCTCTGGCCGGTGCGCTGATCAGGTCGGCTGCGGCGGAATGGATCTTGATCCTGTCGCTAGTGTTCGGGGGTTGTTGCTCGTGAGTTGGCCGAGGCGTCGCGTGTAAGCCTCAGGCCAAGACATGGGCAGAGGGCAGTCGTCGGCGGTCGCTGTCCGCTCCTCGTTCCCACGACCCTACGGGCCCCACTCTGACCGCAGTAATGTCTGGGCACTCGATTCGCTTCTGCAGAACCTCCCCGCATCGGGTGAGCAGCGTCGCTGAACCAGCGCCGGCGAGGGCTGATAGCAGGCACGTTCCTCACCTTCGCGCAGTTCCTCTTCGTCACGATACAGAATGTCGGTTCCCAAGTGTCCATCAGCTGGAAGGGGGCTCTACCAAGACTGCATCTGCGCAAAAGAGAGGTCCCGCTCAAGCGATGGATGGTGCAGGTCGTGCTCTTCCTCGGGGTCAGTTTGAGTGAGTACAGAATGTTCTTTGTGCCTCTTGCGACGGGGTCTGGCTCCGGCACCATGTCCAACCCTTATGCACGACAGCACCGCTCACCGCAGTCAACAACTACGTCTTTGCGCTCAAAG
This sequence comes from Papiliotrema flavescens NRRL Y-50378, assembly GCA_000442785.1. Taxonomy (NCBI): domain Eukaryota; kingdom Fungi; phylum Basidiomycota; class Tremellomycetes; order Tremellales; family Rhynchogastremaceae; genus Papiliotrema; species Papiliotrema flavescens. The sequence continues at coordinate 14,874 of CAUG01000362.1, forward strand.
TCCCGCTCACCCTGCACATCATCTTCCGCAGCGGCGGTATGTTTTAGTCTGCGCGATGAAGGCGGCCCCGAGCTGAGAAGCAGGGCTATGTGTGTCGATGTTAACCGGCTACCTCATGGGCAAACGGCGCTTCACCCCAGGTCAAGTGGTATGTCCGGCCATCTCTTCTACTGCGCCAGATATCGGACAACCGCTCACTACAGTTCGCCGGCGTGATCATCACCATCGGCATCACCCTCGCGACGCTCTCAACGCCTAAGCCAAGTCGCTCTCGCCCCGCCCGCCCGCCGACTCCGTCCGGCTCGGACGATTTCCACACGCAGTCCATCGCGGGCGTGATGAGCGACAATGCTCAGTTCGCGATCGGCATTGCCCTCCTGGCACTGGCGCTGTTCTTGTCGGCCTTTCTGGGGCTGTACCAGGAAGAGACTTACCGGCGGCACGGGACACAGTGGCGCGAGGGGTTGTTCTACACCGTGAGTGCTTCAACGCGATGTGACAGGGACCTAGATCCGGGCTGATCAGCAGCACTTCCTCTCGCTGCCCTTCTTCCTGCCGCTCTACCCGAGCCTTCAAACCACTCTTTCAGCATTCACGCTCTCTCCGCCCGTCTCGCTAGCCCAGCTGCCGGCCGGCCTGACCGGCGTCACTGGCGGGAAAGGGCTGAGCGGGTTGAGTCGGGTAGCCGTCCCGTCCGCGCTGCTGGCTCTGGCCGTGAATGTCTTTACGCAGGGCTTATGCATAGGCGGAGTCAATCGCCTCACCTCGGTGTGTATGCGCCGGCTATGGTCCAGACCCAAGCGTGACATTGTGGAGAAGCGCTGACTGCAGCGCGTCAACTCGACGACAGTGAATCTCGTGTTGACGGTGCGAAAGGCCGTCTCGCTCGGGATCTCCGTGTGGTACTATGGCACGGGGGTGAATACGGGCCTGCTCGTGGGTGGGGGAATGGTCATGGGTGAGCCTTCTCGCGTCCCGCACTGCCCGGACCGGGAGAGTTCAGTGCTGATAGATAGCGGGAACGATGATCTACTCCGCCTCTGGCCGGAGCAATGCTGAGATTGGCAAGGTCAAGAGTAAGACGGAATGATCTGGATGTATCTACCTGCCGGTTCGTCGATAAGCTTGTAGCGCTAAGGTTCGGTTTGTCGATGATGACGGCTCGGCCACGGTCAGCATACTTGCGCCAGCTGCGGCGAGATGGCCTTGCGGGCGGGCCCGGCGCAAGCGCACAGCATGTGCGACCACGGTGATCAAACACTCCTACTCCTCGACGACCTCCCACCTGCTAGCGAGCTATGAGGGGCCGCCCGGCGATCCATGGAGTATGCTTATCAACGCTTGCGATCATCCAGGCCTTCCGACGGACTGGCAGAATGTAAACGCTTGAGGTTGGGCCCTCGCTCCCCCTTGGCACTCGGATGCCGCGGCGCCGTGGTGCAACTCTGATCGCAGAGGCGTACAGCCAACGGCTGAGTAGGATGCTCAGCCGGCTGTCCATCCTAGTTGGTACACCGCGCCCTGTCAGACGCGAGACGGGTGTGTCCTCCGACCAGAGGCATTCTGAACGGCCTTCCATTGGCGGGCAAGCTCAACAATAGCATAACGCTTCTCAACACCACCGCTCGCAGCGTCCGATCCAGCCACTATATACGCATCGATCAGAATCACCAGGCTGTCGTGGGTTTCTGCTGTACAAGATGTGCAACCAGATCGGAAATGACAATAATTGGACCAGCCAGGAGCGGACATGGTGAACACCACGACCGTCCCGGACGGGATGGCATGGTGTGGGCTTGAGGTGACCAGGAGGAGCTGTGATTTTCAGTCCGCGCTGAGCACGGCAGTGGACTCGATCGTTGATGGGCTGTCTCCGACCTTTGCTGCGCGCGAAGTCCAGTGTGCACGCAGTAACCGCGATGACGAGAACGCGGCGCTTTTCAGCACTTCCAAAATACCCCAGGCCAGAGGGCGATGTACTCCACTTCGCACAATGAATGTGAGATGCGTGAGACGTGTAACTCGGAAGACTGATATCGCTCAGGCTCATGCGCCGAATACGAAAGATTCTTCGCGTGGGTTTAAGCCACACCGCGTCCGTCAGTTGCGCGATGACCCGTAAGCAGAGCACGGGCCCGGGGCTGAAAGAAGGTTGGACCAAGCCCTCCGGGCTTTGGCTGATTGATACTCGTAGGCCTAGGCCGAGATCTTGCTGGAAGAGCGCGTGATGTAGATCTTCAACAACCTACATACAGTGCTAGCCACCACTCGCCACCCGCCCCACAGCAGTGACAGTGGGCAGCTATCTCAGCTTCACCGGACAGCTCCAGCTCAGCAACGTTGGAATTGCCTTACAGTATCTAGCCCGCAGGCAATTCTTCGCCAGCCTCAGCCTCAACTCAGTTGAGAGGGCTCGCGTGTGTGAGGTGACAGCGACATAGCACCCTACGGCGCCTGTGATTCCTGACCAGAGGTCGATGATGGCGGCCGCCTGCCACAGCTTTTGACGACAGGCATAACGCCGCATAAAGGAGGTTGAGCGGCGTCTCAATGTGCTCCACATCTGCCGGCTGCGGGCATATACATACGAAAAAGGGTGCTGGCCTCTCTGTACATTCACATTCCATCTTGCCACTGCGCACCAGCGACTAACATCTTGGGGATTCAAACCACAGCTTTCACAACCATGAGTGCGGAGGAATACGACCGACTTACCGAGCTGGTCGAGACAAGGCTCGGTGACGTGGACTTTTCGATCAGAAGCATGGGACAATACTCCACTTCGGCTGATGACAAGGAATTGGATGATCACGTGGGCGAGCTTAACAAACTGAAGTCGCAGAAAGAAACGCTGGATCGGGGACAAACAACAAATACCGCAAAGGTGGCCAGCACCGCCACTGACTCATGTTTGAGAGCTGTGGATCTCAAGATTGAGGAGTACAAGCGCAAAATCAAGTCGAAGAAGCTCACGGAGTGAAGGCGATGCTCCACTTTGGGACTTTTTGCGTTTTGCGGGAGACAGTGGGTGAGACATGCAAATCAAACAATTTTTGCTGCGGCGTGAACAGATGAGCATATGACTTTTCCTTGGGAAGGTTCCAGCAAGTTTTCTCCTTTTCCCGTAGCTTTAAGTTTTCTGTGGAGGTCGGTAGACATAGGTGCCAATGCGACGGAGTGCAGGTGATTTTCCCGTGTATACGCATGTTTTGCCAAGTAAGGGCTCGCCATGAAATGAGTGGCAAGTCCCAAGCTCAATTGCTGTAAAGGACGAGTTCTTATGCAATGTGAAAGGAAGGTGTAGCATATCCTCGTTTAGCCCTATGTAAAGCGAGGTGGCGCAATGTTAGACGATGCTCCTTATACAAGTGGTGATCAGGTCTGAGGCTACACCACAGGTGATACGCCCAGCGGGTTCGAGTATCACGGACGGGAATTCACGGAGTTTCAGTGACGCACCTCCGCATCATGTAGCGCTTGAGGAGGAGCGCGGAGGCAGTCACCGCCACGTCCTTTGAGCTTCACAACACCGCGCACCCCTTTCGGGCTTGCTATACCTTGCAACGTAACCAACCGCAGGCCGGCCATCATGATGGTGCGAAACCTCTTGCCCTTCGAGCGATGTGTCACTGAGAAGCCACAGCGAAACACGTCACGGACTGCCGCACCTTTTTGGAGCAAGCCCCTGAGATGCGAAGAGCCTCTGAGCTCGGCGCAAGATCGACCTGGGCTGACATGTAATGCAGCTTCTTCTTTACCTCAAAGATCTGTTAGTCGTTCGACAGTAACACTAGCATTCCCCGACGATGGAGCCGGCTCAGCCTGTCGATTCCGAAGACTCGTCGAGCGCCCAGCTGCCATCCGTCTCAAGTTTACACGATCAGCTCGATGTGCGCACTGCAACACTTCGCTCGCATTTCATGATACAGCTGCGCGACACTTTGTCAGCATACCAAACCAGTTTGCGAGGGGTACCAGTCTCGCCACGCAGCCCTGCTCCAGAAGTGTCTGGTCAGTGCAGAGCGGTCGATCCTCGGCGAGTCGACGAGTGATGCAAGGCATGTCCTGTCAGAGTTCACGGAAACCGTTGAAAAACTGGAGCTCATGCGGTCGCGGCTGACAACACTCTTAGCAGACCCGCCCGCGTCAGTAAAAGGCCGCGAGAGGAACAGAAATCATAAATGAAACGCGTCCATGGTACACATTCCGCCCTGATGGCGTGTTTCCAGTGGCTGCACAGGTAAGGAAGCGGGAATCGTCGAGAGAGAGGCACGAGCTTTAGGCCTCTGGTGCGTGGCACAGGTTTGCAGGGGCTGTAGCGATAGAAATGTGATTGGAAGTTTTGTGTTACAAAAGCTTGAATCGTTTGTGTCTTCTTCGTCAGAAGGCTCTGTATGGACACGAACGGGGTGACCTTAGGCAAAGGTACCTTTCAACGACCACAGAGCAAGTCGAGGCCTCTCAGCATGCTTTGTGTGGCCTGTAATGCGGCCAAAAAGCGTATGAAGCTCGTTGCGACCAGCGCATGGATGATGGCAGGTGTAAGTACCGAGTTGTATCGATCCGTATTCACGACTCGCGAGCTTGACAACGACAGTAAGGTCCATGGTCCAGCCGCGAGCATCGTTGATACTCTCTCCACGAGACTTTGAGGGAGGTACACGCGGGTCACTGAACAGTGTGCGCCCCCCCCCC